>PVIJ01015542.1:0-36066 GCA_004024925.1 Scalopus aquaticus
TTATCATAAATGGGTGTTGTACTTTGTCAAATGCTTTCTCAGCATCTATTGATATGATCATATGGTCTTTATTTTTCTTTTTGTTGATGTGTTGGATTACATTGATTGATTTTCGGATGTTGAACCATCCTTGTGTCCCTGGAATAAATCCCACTTGGTCGTGGTGTATTATCTTATGGATGCATTGTTGGATCCTATTAGCCAAGATTTTATTAAATATTTTTGCATCAGTTGAATATTTTATATTTAGCTTAATTAGCTTTGCACTATTTTAGGTAATAATTTGCGAACATGTTTTGGACATAAATCTTTGCTTTTCTTTTTGCAAGTTTGATGACACAGTTCTAGATATGTGACCACTGATCAATGAATGCATATATTTGGAAAGCCTGAGCAATGTATGAAAATATCCCTTTAATGCTTAAATATCCTTAAGATTTCTCAATACTGCTAACTTAGGCTATTGAGGCATCATGGAGAGTAAGATGGGAATTTTACAACTTGGATTATAGGTCTAATTCTACAATTTGCTGACTGAGTTAACTTAAAAAAATGAGCAAACTCTACTAAGTCTCAGTTTCTTCTACATTACAGGTTGTCAAAAGTAAATAAGGTAAAATGGTGACCTTTTACTGAGTGGCTGTTCCTCAATCCACAAGACAATTGTGAGGAGGTATTTTCACCTCCATTTTACTGGTGTGAGGTTAAGTATCTTCTCAGTTATCACAAGTACTTTCCTTTCACCCCACTGTCCACTGTCTCTAAACAAGTCAAAGGAGTGTGTCACTGCTGCCTATACAGACTTTGCTGATTTTCCTAACGTGACAGCCGTTTCTGGAATAAGACCATTAGAGGGCAGCAGGGACCAGTATAACATTTTTATGCAACTCTAGAACTTGGGTGAGGGAGAGGAAGAAAGTGGAAGAAGGAGGGAGGGAGTGACAGGGCGGTACTGAAGAATGGAGGAAGAAGGAACAGGGAAGAAGGAAGGAAGGAAGATGGAAGAAAGAAGAGAGAGAACACCAGTAATAAATGGGGTAGGGAAAGGCCGGAGATTTGGGATATACTAATATGCTTTCTGAGTAAAATGAAAAAAAAAAAATTGTGATAATGCTTAGAGTTATTGAAAACTCACCCTTTGCCTAGAAGGCTATTTTATTATAGTTCCCATGATATAGTAACTTACTAGTTTATTTCGAGCTTGTGCTTCATTCAGTTATCATTTCTTTGATAATAACAATTCTTTAAGATACAATCTATTTGTACTATCTTTATTGGTAAAGGGATTGATGGGATTTGAAGTCACAGAGACCTGTGGTGAAATTTTGCTTCCATGACTTCTTAACTTTTGTGAATATGAACAAAAACAAAACATTCTCAGTCACATTTTCTTCATATATAAAGTGGAGATAACGCCAATCTTGCAGGGCTGTGTTGACAACGAAATGGAGACCTTCTATGTAAAGTAGCATGGAATGATCCCTGAACTACACTGACTCACAAATAGATTAATGAACAGAGCAGGAACTCTTGAGAGACACACCGTGGCTCAATTTCTAGTTCCATCACTTTTTAAATGTTTGATCTGGACAGGACACTTTCTTCTGTTCTTTAGGTCCCAAAGTTTGCTAATGTCAGTGTCACTTAGCAGATGCTCAATGTGTTGTCTCTCTTTAGACTTTGCTCAGAAACTTGAAGATGAACAACTCACAGGGTCTCTGAAAAGTTACTTTTTGTTACTTTTTAAGTGAACATCAGTATAAGAAAAGATTTTGTCAATTTTCTGAAATAAATTGTAGATACTGTTTTTCTACATGTAGCATCCAACATTCAACCAAAAATTACTACATACACAAAACCAAGAAAAATAGTCCTTTGTCAAGAGAGATTAAGAGATGATCCAAACAGTGGAGTTGTTAGATAGGGACTTTAAAATAATTATAATGTATTAGCAATGTTATGAAAGTTTATGAAATGCTTTCCTAAAATCTGGATATAACATGTATTACCGTCTTAATTCAGCTACCATTTTAAGAGATCTGTAGTTGTGTCTATTTTTTCTTTGCATTGCTTAACACCAACTTTATTAGAGCCTGGTCTATGATATTTATTAACTTAAATTTATCCATGTTCATCACCTTGTGATCACCACTTGGTAGAATTATGCCTCAAATATTCTATACATATCTTTAAAATTTTATTGATTTTGATTACCATTATTTCTGTCTTTTCTTCAAGAGGATATAACACTCATCTAGATATAGATCTAAATATAGACTTATTTTTGCCCATATGAAACTGTAGTGCCTTGTGATTCCTTTCTGATTCAGTTTAGTCCTCTGAATTTGATAGGGTTTCAACATCTCTTGACTACCCCTGTAGTCTTGTTGTTTAAATTCTTAATAGTATTATCTCTTTCAAGTCCCTGCATGACTGAAGGACACTGTTTAAGGGACAGATAGATGTGGGCTTCAATCCTAATTTTCCTTTTCTAGTCTGATGACATTGAATATATTACTTCCCTGTTTGACTCTCAGTTTAAGCATTTGAAAAATGGAGTTAATACCATCTACCTCAAATGATTTTATTGGACTGAATGAACTAAGTTTGAAGAGCATTCAGAACAGTGTCTGGTGCCTAAGGAGTACTCAATTGCTACTATTGTTAGTATTTAGAAGATTGGCTAGACCCAAAGTCACCCAAAGTTAATCAGCAGATCAAACCAGTCAAAATAATCTATCTGCAAGATTATTTCCTGCCAAATGAGTCTTTTCATATATCCATGTTTTCATTGCATTCAATGGTTGACTGCTCAGCGAAAACCTTCAGAAGATTCGTGGAGGGAAGAGAGATTTAAGTATAAGATAAAGAGTCTTTGGGCTTCTTCTTAATTTTAAATTACATAATTTCCTTAAAATGTAACTGCTCAGCACTTTATTATTCCTTACATACCATACCCTTTTTAAAGCAATTATGGATGTTAAAGGCTTTTTTCCTTTGAAAAAATATGTGTACATTTTGGAAATAGGTGCTTTGAAAGTTCAATGTATATTTAATATATTTAATTGTATAGATGTTAATTGAAAGAGATTATTGTACAAATGTAAAGAGTAATAAGAATATTTTAATTGTGATATAGACATAGATTTTATGGACCTGAGGTACACTTTTATTGCTTAATTAATAGTACTTTTTTCCTTAATTTAAAAAATAGGCCTTTTAAATGTTTCAGACTGGAAGATCTTTGGGTAAAGCCCTAATTGCTGTCAAGGAAAACATAATTTTCCAGCCAACTTCATATAACCACACAGTTCTACATTCATGTAAATTGTGTACAAAAGCAGAACTGTACTGTAATATTGAGAAGGAAAGTTTTGGTCAAACTGGTGCCTCTGGATTTTGACTGCAGTTACATAAATATTGACATTTTCTGAGTAATGGCCAGGAAAACAGCTACTCACACCAAAAGCTCAGCATTGGCATTGTTCATTTATTGGTCCAGCAGAACAGCTTACTGTAATCCTCTCAATGACTTGATTTGTGATCTTCCAGAGCCAGCTGGGGGAGGAGATGGGCAAATTAGCACATGATCTTCTCTACTTGCTCACTTGCGCCTGATGGTCCCTAAATTAAATAGGGGCAAGATTTTCAGGCTTTAGCTAGAAGAGGGATAGAGAGAAAAATTTCCCCTACCCCTCAGGGTTCTTCTAAGTCTATTCAGCAATCAAATTAACATTAGATAGATTACTAGGAGAAAATAGCAAATTTAATTACATATGCATGGAGAATCTATGTGGAGGTAATTTTCAAAGTAAAGGGGCAAAACAAGAGTGTATCTATCCTGAGATTAAAAAATGGAATAGACGATTGGGGCTTAAAGAGAAAGGAGAAGGACTCACATGACTAAAGGACCAGATGATATGTAATTAGATGTTTACCCTGCCATGTACAGAGATTTCTTTATAGAAAGATTTCTTTATTTCTGGAGATAACCCTAATTTGAGTAATGCCCCCAGATTTCATTCTTCTTGGTAGGTAAAGAAATGATAAACATGTCTCTTGAGCTTATAAGGCCTCGCTTTACTTTAGCTTGAAATAATCTACATGCTAAAGTGACATGTCTTAGAAAGGCCTCTTCTGGATATTTTGGGGAGGCCTCTCCGAAAATCTTGGGGAAGTCTTTCCTTCAATAGTGATAAAGTTGAAAATACAGTTGTCTATGGAAAGGATAACATGTTGACTTTCATGTACTAGGGTATATATGACTAACTGCACATTAATTCCCAAGGAGGATTTTTGATTTGGGATGACACAGGGTTATCTTGTAGCTCTAGGTAAGGGGAGATGGTGGAAGGAAGGGCAAACAAAAGGCAAATGAAATACAAACTTATTTGTATGAAGAAAAACATTTTATGATTTTATCTTGAGTTGGTTCCTTGTATGACAAAGAGTGACTCAGATTTGGGTTACAAGTATTAGAATATTAGAATTATTAGAATTATTAGAAAACCACAGAGATATATAAATGAGTATACTTTCACATTTCTGTATATAGTACATAAGAATCTGATTTTAACAATTAGTGCAAGAAAATTTTTTTAAAATAAAGTGATTTATGATCTGCTAAAATGTAGATTACTAGTGTATATTTTTATAAGTTCTATGTCTAGAAGTATCATTGGGTAATAGTGTAGGTAAAAATATCTAACCTGGGTCAGAATTTTTTAAATGCATGTTTCACCCTCTCATATACTAAAAATGTACTTGGAGGTTTAAAAACCCTTGTAAAATTTAACCCTCATAATAATCCATAGAATATGTAGAGTAGACAATGTTAGACTTATTTTCTGGGTGAGAAAATTGCAGGTCAAATAGGCTGAATGACTTTGCTAAGTAACATATAACTAGTATACTATAGGTGTAGACCCACCTCTGCTATCTACTGTTTTTAAGCCCAGATTCATTTCAGCTACATCACACAAACCATAGCAAAATTAAATATGTCATACGTTTATATTAGTATAATTACATTTAAGATTATGAAACTCAAGATACTTAGGGAACAATAGGAATTCTTCCCTTTTTTGGCAAACTCTTAATTGTTACTTGCATTTGACCATATTTAATACAGAACCCAGAGCTGATGACAATGAGACCTAAAGAATTACATTATTAACCCAAAAAATAAAACCCAAGTTCCAAACATGCATACCTAAAATATGTTATCTGTACATATTAACAAATAGTCAAGATGTGGGCCTAAAATTCCAGCTAGATACTTATTTTAATTTCTGTGACCATTCATTAATCTAATAGTTTAATTGTAATCATCTCTTTATTTGCCTATCCATACATATTCATCTATCTGTCCTAGAGTACCTCACTTCCTTCAGTCTATTTTTTCTTTCTTTTTTTGCATCTTGTACTGCATTATCATCTCTCTACTGTAAAGAATAGGGATAACAGCTGGATTCATGAATATAAATATTAACTTTATGTATCTCTCCCCTTTGTTCATAGATAAAACAACATAGGATATTAATGTTTGAAGATTCATTTGGTCTAACTGACCACTCCAGAAATTTCTCTTTCCTTCATCCGTCAAGTAGTGTTATCACTATGTTTAGATATATTCTATGGCCTGACTTTCCCCAGCAGCCCTTTTCAAATTTGAACTTGCTTCTTAGATTTTTGCATTTATTGAAACAAAATTTTTCTCCGTGTCTTTTTTACCCTGATTCATAGTTCTACCCTTAGGATAACATAAAAGTTTGTTTCCTTTTCTTTATTATGCCTTTACATGCTTGTCCCTAGATATCATATATACCATCTTTGCTTCAAACCAAACAGTACTCATTTCTTCATGAAGCTTAGTTTTAGGTCCCTTTCGTTTTTTATGTTTATTCTGCTCTAGCTATAGTGCTATACAGTAAAATAGAACCATAAAATTAGCCAGGATAAAGATGGGCATTGTGATTTAAGGGTAATATACATCTGAGTTTTTAAATGGGGAGATGGTTATCAGAGATTATGGTAAAAGGACAGGTCAAACGAACAAAGGCATCTGCTCTTCCACTTTTGACACTCTGGTTCTAAAGACTGGGACACAAAAAGACAAGGAGATACCAAAAACTGACCCAGTTTATCTCGGAGAGGAACAAGTGGGATAAGATGACTTACGTTTCCAGTCCTTTCAGGAGGACCAAGCGTTCCAACTTACTCTTTCCCAAGAACACATGCTCAGTAAAACAGTCAATGGAGAGTTGTAAAAGCGAGTCGTAGTGTCACCACCAAATGGGGAACACCCAGAGGCCTTCATTTTAGGGTTTTCACCTATTTCTTGACTTATCCTGCATTTTATTTTTTAGTTGAAGCCAGAAAGAAGGCATTTTCTCAAGTTTATTTGAAAGCCCAGATTTCTGTGTACCAAAGCTTCTTTGATATATTAACTATCTTTTGGGGTGGTCTCCCACGAAAGAGTTTGGGAACCTAGAGGTTTAAAAGTATGGATACTGGGAAGTTTGTAAAATGCATAGGGCTAGTTCTAAAGCTTGAATATCTAAAGACCCAGTTTATCCTGGCAATCTTATTTAGCCTCTACAAGTAATGTCTGTTTGTTTTTAATACGGAGGAAATAAATCATGTCATTGTTTGAAACTGTAAGGTATGTGTGCACTAGCGGACACAGACGTGAATTATGACTTTGAAGCTTTCTAACTCAACATTTCAAACCCAGTTCAGTTTGTGAAAACCATGAACATGTTTTGGTTTGGCTTAGAACTTTCTCTTCATCTTCCAGGTCACTGAGTGCAAAGGGGAAAAAAAAAAGCCGTTGTAAATATTTTTGAAGCACATGTTTATCTTTCCCTCTTGCAAAATTAAAATTGAATGATTTGATTTTGTCTAAGGGATCTAGTTTTTTTGTTGTTGTTTGTTTTTTAAATATATATATTTTTATTGTTATTTATATCTTTTACATTTTGTATTCCCCTTGGGTAACCCACCACCAATTCACCCATGATCCATCTCTGTGGTCCCTTGTGTCCTTTTCTATTCCATTTTGTGCCCTTATACTCTCCCCCTCCCCCCGCTGAGTGTCTCTCTCCTATTTGATTTCCCTATAGTCCTGTTATAAGTGAAACCATTTGAGCCGCATATCTATGAACAACTAATCTTTGACAAAGGAGCAAAGAAAATGCAGTGGAACGAGGACAGTCTATTCAATAAATGGTGCTGGGAAAACTGGACAGCTGCATGCAGAAAAAATGAAGCTAGACAACTACCTCACGCCCTGCACAAAAGCCAACTCCAAATGGATAAAAGACTTGGATGTAAGACCTGAAACCATAAGGGATCTAGTTCCAAGATAGGAGACAGACTCTTTATTATTTAATGCTATTAACACTGATTTCAAACATAGTACTTTGTGATGCCTAAGAGTATTATCAGATGCTTAAAGATGGGGCACAGAAATTTCTCATTCTCAACACTTTTTCTAGCATGAGCATTGGGTCTTTTCTATACTATTGCACCTGTAATGGACAAGAGAATTTTCAGGTATTTAAAATTGAGTTCCAGTGTTAATTTGACTTCTGTCTTTTTTTTGTTTTAACCTAGCCAGTTTTTTTCTTTCCACATCTCTTGATTATGGATAATAATATCAACTTTGTTTACACCCCATAGATGCTGTTAGTAGCAGTGGAAATAAAGTATGTCTGTTAAATATTTTAAAATAAATGCATTTATAAAAATGGGAAATTAATCTATAAAACCAGGACTCCTAGGGCAGAAGTAGGGCAGAGCTTCTGTGGAAAGATCTTGAATTGGGTTTTGCACTGAGTTAAGTCAGAGGAGGGTATCTGCATTGATTGCTTCTCCTTTTCCTCATTACGCAAACACAGACAGACAGACAGACAGACACGGACAAAGCACACAAACACCCCCACAAATACAATCTCTATTTTAGGTGTGCAGCCGAGGCTGACATTCTAGATACTAGGCCTACCATGCTTCAAATCAAACTTGAATTATCAGTACTCAGAAAATGCAGGTGCTCTGGAAACTAGTCATTCCTAGTGTTCAGATAAGCTTCAACTTTCCACTCATCTAGAGAATCCCTGTGAGACCAGGTTGGTTTGGGTCTTTCCCCTTAAGCTTGACTCATAGTTTGAGAAACCTGCCTAGCTGTTCAGATGGCAATAAAGAGCCTCATGTCAGTAGACTAGTTGCTACTTTATAATATGATTTTAGAGGTAGTCTGGTAGCATCCTGTTCTGGAGTTTGTCTTAATTCCCTTAAGGTCATTATTTGAGACTAGTTTTTTTGTATGTGTGTGCCAACATAGTCCTCTCTAAATTCTGTTTTTAAATTGCAGACATCTCCTTGCCAAAACGAAGGCAAATTTGTATTGGCTTGTAGTGGGGAGGGAGTAGAAAATAAAAAAAATCAAAACAGAATAAGTGTGGATGTTTAAGATAATATTTTCTCTCTGCCATAATTCTCAGACTGACCTGGTGTCTGGGCTTCCTACACCAAACATATTACTCTCTGACTCTCGTGGACTCAGAGCTCTGGAGCAGGGAGTAGTACGTAAGGTCTGGCCTCGGAAATCCTCTAAATAGCTCTTCATCCAGGAGATTTGATCTGATTCTTTATAAACTTTTAATGGACTTTTTTTGCCTTCTGTTCTCTTGGCTGTGTTAGGTTCATACTGGGTTAGATATTGGCTAATAGTTATGTGGCACATGATAACTCAGCTAGGAATTTTGACCGATGCAGGAATAAAGCAAACAGGGCCAAGAAATGACCACAGATAACACATGCAATGAAGTTACTGGTTTCCTAAATCTGCACTGGGATTTCCAGTCTACCTGTCTGAACTGCCATGTGCCAGAGGAACTGACAATTAGCTTTGAAGTGAGTTTTATGTCAAGCGTTGCTCCCTATTTCTGCCTTTCCAGACCTTCCCTCATCCTTCCCCTTGGGTCCTTTCCTCTTGAAGAATCTCTTGCCCATCCCCATTGGTCAGCATACTTACTCCAAGGTATAGATGAAGACATACTTATCAAACTTTCAGGTTTATATGATAAAATGTGCTTACAAGGACAGGATGCAGGAAGATGGAACTTGTTAGCAGTTTATGTTAGAAACATTTGATGGTTTTAATGGGCCATGAGAAGCAACTTAAGAGAAAAAAATGCATGCTTAGACTGTCCACAAGTGCAACATGGGTTAGGTGATGAGCAGTAACAATTAGTTACACTATGAGACTCTGAGACTCACAGGCAATGTGTTGTGCTACACACTGGGTCCATCAGGACAGCCACTGATAAAACATAACATATTCAGAAAAAGATGCATGGAGAGGGGGAGATAAAACAGCAGAGTAGGAAGCCCTGGAGTCTCCCCCCATAAACATACAGATTCAACAGTAATTTATCGACAGATTCCCTTAGTGAGAAATCCAGGAACTAATTGAAAAGCTCCTACACCCTGGGTAAGCACAAAGCCAGACTCACCGAAGGTCGTAGGGACATTCAAGACACCTTCTCACTGAAATTCCTCCCCTTAGTACAGCACCATATGATGTGAAAGTGACCGTTAAGCTCCCAGCTTCTCCCAGGGTTAGTTTGTACATCTAATATCCCAGTGTTTCCGAAGGTGCTTCATAGATACCCCCAATATCTTGCCAGTCGTGGAACTCTGATGGGTGTGACGCAGGATGGAGATGGCAGCTGGGCTGTTAGAGGCTAAGATCCTCCTCCCTGCTCAACACAGAATAAGATGGAAATCCCTGCTCTCATTTTGTTAAGTGAAAAAAGTCAGTCACAGAAAGACATTTTTACATAAATTCCACTTAGAAGTTATTTAAAATAGCCAAAAATTGTAGAATCCAAGTTGGATGGTGGTTACCAGGGTTGTGTGTATATGTGTGCATGTGTATGTGAAGGGTGATGAAGAATTACTAATCAAAGAGCATGAAGTTTCAATTAAGCAAGATGAATAAGCTCTACAGACATCTGCTGTACAACATTGTACATGGTTAACAATAATGTGGTGTTTATCTAAAGAATGGTCAAGCGGCTCGATCTTCTGTAAAGTGTTCTACAACAATAAAATAATAGAAAAATTGTATAGTTTTCCTGACTTAGAATCATGACAAACAGAACATATGGTATTGAGTCATTTTATGCATCACTGTGAAAAGAAAATTTCTTTTGATAGGTGAAATAGAACCGATTTTTGAGCTTGTAGGTTCCCAGTCACCATGCCCTTCTCGGATTGCGGCTGATATACTTGGTCACCGTGCCATGAAAAGAAAGTGAATTTTACTTTCTTTTTACACCTACTTTTACGAGAAGGCGGATTTTATTTTTTTGTTTTTTGAAAAAGGAAAGATACATGAGATGTCAAGAGTGGAATGGTAGAAGTTAGGAAAAAAAAGAAAAATGAGGCAGTAGGATAGCTTCATTTTTTCTTGTTCTAGACAGAAGAATCAAAGTCAAATGTTTAAATTAAGGAGAATTTTTATCATAAAAATTAGTTACCCCCAAATGAACTAAGGCAGCATTTGGCTTAGAGAACTTTGTAACACTGGAGTTTTAGTGCAAACTCAATGATCCCCTGCTGCTGTATGGCCATATTGTATGGCATAGAGTAGGTCCATGATAAAGATTTGTTAAATGTGAAATATAGGTATGCTTGGAAAGAGTGAGGAGTTGGGCTTGACTAATCATTCTGAAATAATGTTGTACAAGATGATCACCAATGCCCTTTGAAAAGAATATTCTCTTGTTAATCATCTTGTGAACCCATGTTAGATAGACTCAGATTCCTTTATTGATAGAACACATAAAATTTTTAATATATTAAATAATAATATATAATATGTGAATGTCCAAGAGGCGATATTTAAAGACAATAGAACTTAGGGCCATAAAACAACTTTTGATAAGACATTGCCTGGGAAATCATTCCTTAGAATGTTGGTTTGGGAAACGCTAGTCTAAATTTCTTCCTTTCATCCTTCTCTTAGATTTAAAAAAATCTTTTTAAAGAGATGGGTGTTGTATGACCATATGCTTCTACTAAACTTTGTAGTTCTAGCCATTTTTTTCCTGGATACTATAGCTGTTTTGTAAAATTATCTGCTCGTAAGTGAAAAAGACTTTCTCCTTAACTTTATAATGTCTTGCTTGTTACACTCTCAAAATTGAGGTCTCATTCACTCATAGGAATAAGTATGATTTTCTTTGAATAGTTTTCTAATACAAAATCATTATTCTTTAGGAACCTTTCCAAGACTCCTTATATGGAGGCACAATCTCAGAATGTCTAAAAACGTGTGCAAATATGTGCAGATTATTTTCCTACTTAATCATAGTTTTGTGGTCAAAAGGAGTGTTCATTGTCCTTGGACAAAATGAATAGAGACAAATTTGGTGTATTTCTCTCTCCAAATTAAAGAAGTCTGAGTATTTCTAGGCAAACACCATAAAAATTGCCTGTATTAACAGAGAAAAGAGCTCATTTCTTGAACAGTATTTTTCAAAGCTTCACCTCATGTTTTAACAACCCCAGATGACTTATGTTCCTGGCTTTCTTATTTGTTGCTTGGCTTTCAATGCCTGAATTCAGAGAAATGAAAGACGGAAAAAAACCCCAACAGGTCACCCAGTTCATTTCTTTAAAGAAAATGACAGATGAATCTCATAATGTATTCCCTAATATTGATTTACTTGAAGACAGAGCAAGGGTAAACATTTTTTTAATATAATGTAATTTACTTTTTTTTTTTTAAAGATTTATTTTTATTTATACATACAAGCTGGGGTACAGGCCAGAGGTGTGGGGCAGCGAGAGGGCTCACCAGAGACAGAGTGCGGAGCAGAACAGGCAGATCAGAAGTACACTGCTGAGGGGAGCAGCGGGCGAGGCAGGAGAGGTCTGCCGCACCATGTGGGATTCTCCCCGGCTGGGCGTCGAACTCATGTCGCCGCTGCCGACAGCTCCACAGCGCAGCGCTTAACCGCTGCGCCACTGTGGAGGCCCCATAATGTAATTTACTTTTTAAAATTTTTAATTATTTAAGAAATTTAATGTATATCATTTTTCCTTTTTGTACAATGTATGCTTGGTCCTCTAGGGTAGTCCCTGTATAATTTCCACCACCAGTTCACCCGTGCACCATCACCATAGTCCGTCGTGCTCTTCCCTCCTCACCAACTTACATTTCTGCCAAAAATGGTAAGGGTTCCTCTTTTTATTGCATCCTCACCAACACTTGTTGTTAATACAGTCTTTTTGATGTAGTCATTCCACAGGTTTTGATTTGCATTTTCCTAATAAGAAGTGATGATAAACATTTTTGTGTGTGTCTCTTAGCCATCTATGTATCTTCTATGGAAAATCTGTGGGGTATTTGTGTGTGTGTGTGTGTTGTTGTTGTTCAGGTGAATGAATTCTTTAGTTACAATAAATTTTAACTACTTATTGGATGTGCAAATATTTTCTCCCATTCAATAGACTATCTTTTTAGTCTGTGCTATTTTCTTTCACTGAGCAGAAACTTTTAAATTTAATGTAGTACCACTTTGTTTTTGCTTTACTTTCCCTTGCTGTTAGGGTCAAGTTCCCGAAGATATCTTTCTTGCCTATGTTTTCTGCTATGTACTTCATGATTTTACTTTTTACATCCAAAATTTTAACCCATGATCAATTTATTTTTGTGTGTGGAGTTAGAGAATGATCCAGTTTTATTCTTTTACATGTTGCTGTCCAGTTTTTCCAGCACCATTTGTTGAAGAGATTTTCCTTTCTCCTTTGTATGGTTGTGGTACTTTTGTCATAATTTAGGTATTGCTAGATACATGGATTTACTTATTGACTCTGGGTTCTATTCCATTGATCTGTCAGTTTTTACTACAGTACCATACTGTTGTAATTACTGTTGTTTCGTAGTAGTACAGCTTGAAGTTGAATAACAGTGATGCCTCCTTTTTTCTCCTTTTTTTCTTGAAAGGTATCATTGGGATTTTTATGAGGATTGCATTGAATATGTATGTTGCTTTGGGTAACATGGTCCTTTTGAATATACTAATTCTCCCTATTCATGAACTTGGGATATTTTTTTCATCTCTTTGTGTCTTGTATATTTTTTACATTCATAGTTTCATTATATTGCTCTTTCCCTCCTTTGTTAAATTTATCATTAGATTTTCTTTTTGATGCAATTTAGATGGGGTTGTTTTCTTGATTTATTTTTCTTCTTGCTCACTGTTTGCATGTAGAAATACTATAGCTCTGTTAATAATTTTGTAAACTGACTCTTCACTGTATTCATTTATTGTTTTTAATATTTTTGGCTTCTTTAAGATTTTCTCTATATATATTATCATATTTTCTACAAATGATAATTTCACTTTTTTTCCAATATGGATTCCTTTTATTCCTTGTCTAGTTGCTCTAAGACCACTCAAAAATTAAGTACAAGTGAACATCCTTGCCCTTTTCTGGATCTTTAAGGAAAAGCTTTCAGATTTTCACTATTGAGTACTATATTGATGGTGTAAGATTGATTGTGCAAGTGATTGTGTAATAGCTAAAGGCAGTTGTAAGAGAGGGACTCAGCCAGCTAGAAGCCTTTAGTTCCCAGTGTCTGAGGAAATTAGTGTCCCAATCCTGAAGAAGGTATTTGGGCAAAGCATCATAGAATCAATTATAGTCTATATTTACACTGATACATACACTTGCTTCATGCAGAATGTTCTAAGAATAGTTTCTCCATGATTCTGGTTGGTCTCTTTTCCAGGAAAAAATTAAAATAAATATATTCTACTCACACTTTCATGGATGTTGTGCTTTATGGTGTTTTATAGTGTTGTATTTTATAGTGTTTTATAGAAATGTACATCTCAATTTTAGTGTAATAATTATTTCTACTTTCCCAGGTCTGTAATTTCTCCTTTGGTATATTAGGAGTCATATTTGAAGTCCAATTTACTCTTTTTTTTTTTAATGTCTTGAACCTTTTTCTTGGGTCAAGGCAGGCCTTTTTTTTTTAAAGATTTATTTTATTTTTGCATACAAGCTGGGGTGCAGGCCAGAGGCGTAAGGCGGTGAGAGGGTTCACCAGAGACAAGTGGGGAGCAGAATAGACAGATCGACCGAAATAAACTGCTGAGGGAAGCAGTGGGCAAGGCAGGAAAGGTCTGCCACACCATGTGGGATTCTCCCCGGCCAGGCATCAAACGGGCACCGCAGCTGCAGACAGCTCCACAGCACAGCACCAACCTGTTGCGCCACCAGGCAAGCCCCTGAAGTCCAATTCACTCTTAGGGGCAAGTCAGAATATGCATGAATGGAGAGACTATAACCCCTACTATTGTCTGGTTGCAAGGCCACTACTAATTATCATTGCCCCTCCAACTACTCATGCTAAATTCTCTCACTCTTAGTTAACACATCTGGTGGTCTAAGTGTCTAATGTGGTAAGTGAAATAGACTCCTATTCCTGAGAGTTGTGAGCTGGTCATCATGCCCTGTTCAGATTGTGGCTGATAGCTACTTTTCAATTTATTATTGTGATTGGGCAGAGAAATATCAAGAGAAATTCCAAGGATTGTCTGGGAATCCAATGCATTTTTTTTCTTTTTCTTTTCAGATTCCCTACTTTGTTCTGATGAACATGCTCAATTACCACTCTCAGGAAAAATGACTCCATTACTTTCTAACTGATTTCTTAGCATGAAGAGCCTGAAGTGACTAGGTAGCAACTAGAACTAAAATAGTACTCTTCTAACATCCTGTGCTGAAGTGTTCTTTCTATATGAACCAGGATTTCCAGGCCCAAAGATATTAGTGTTGTAGGGAAGAAAAATATGAGTTTTTCACATGAGTTACCAAATATGATAAAGTGACTTCTGCTTCCATCCCTTTATTTTCAGATCCATGTGTACCCACTGGCCATAATATCAATAGGTTGAGACTGACACAAAACATACATACATTCTTCGAGGTCTGTATACTAGCTTGAGTAGTGGTTGGCACTAGTCAGGACCAGTATTACTGCCTATCCTACCAATCCTGGGAGATTGGGTACAGTACTCAGATATCCTACCTCAGTGTGGGGTAAGTAACTGGCCCTAGACTAAATACCACATTAGCCCCATTTTAAAAGTAGTACTTAAAGTGATCAATCTTTTCCCAAGTGATTAAACTGTACCCTACAACAAAACTCAACACACTTACATAAATACAGTGTGATGAAGGTGGGTAGATTTAATCACAACCAAGTTCTATATGAACTTGGTGGTTTTGAAGGAGTAGAAAGTACTCTACTAAAGAAACGAAGACAGTGGGCCTACCCGAAGGAATGGATGTAACATGTAGGTGCGAACTGGTTCTCAGGCTGAGAAGACTAAGGTCCGAAATGGGAGTCTGGGGCTTTCCCCCTAGCCATCAAGCATGAGTCTGCAGCCTCATTTCCTCATCAGCGGACCAGGTTAAAGGGAGCTCTAGTGCCTTATCGGCCTTCAAAATCCTGCAACGGAATAGTTTAAAAATCTGTGTTGCTTGTGAAAGCAAACGTATTTTTTTGGCCGAAGTAAGAGTTGATACTGTAGCTGTCTTAGTGAAGGGTAACATTCAGATGCAGGCGATAAACCAGTATAGAGTTTAGAATTCACACAGAAGGAATTTAGGAATCATTTAAAGTTTGGGAGCAAGAAAATTATATGACTAATTATCTGCGATATTTGTAAATCCTGGGGAACATGTAATAGGAAGCAGTCATTCACTGTAGCCAAGATAGAAACATTTTAGACAAATTATATTTGGGTGAGTGTCTCCTAAGGTCCATTCTTTCTAGGCAGTTATCCTTCTGATCAACACTACAACACGTTTTTAACAGAATCTCTATTCTGGGTTAGGTGGGTCATGCATTAAATCCTTAAGCATTTTCTTGAAGAAATCAGAGTCACTCAATGAAAGTATCCAAACAAAAATTTATTATGTAATAATCATACATCTTCACTCCCTTCGACCTTTGCTACACTGGACATTCATTAGTATTTTGGGGGCAGGAAGGAGGGTGCAGCCAGATGAGAACATTTAAGAAACAAGCAGTTGGTATGTGTTTATGTAGTTCAGTGATGCTACTATAAGGGAATACAAAATCAGGCCCCAGGTTCTGGAAAGAGACTTTCTCCAATCTTATTTGGCTGCTCTGCGCTTCCGGAAATAGCGATTGTAGGCAGCGTTGTATCCATACACCATAGCATAGCGTTCGCAAAGTTTGTAGTCGTCACAAGCTTCCCGACTGAGCTCATAGGTTGGCTTGCTGCGTTCTCGGACCCTAGAAAGTGGGAAAAGAGAGGACGAAATTGAGAAGAATGGGAGTGGAGAAATAAGAGAAAGGAAAATAATTAGAAAAAATTGCAGAGCCCCTTCATGCCCCAGTATTCAGGGATAGTTGAAGAACAGGGAAGAAAGGTGGAGAAGGGGGATTTTTTTTTTTTAATTAGCATAGAAATTTTCTTTCTGTCTTTACTTCCCTTCTCCATCCTTACCCTTTCTAGTCACAAAATAGTGTTCTAGAGATTCAGTTGGGTTTTCTGCATATTGTTTTAAAATTCTTTGGTTTGGGGATACAGTTAGAAATAATATATGTGATGGAAAGCAAACTTTCTCACTTTGTTCACATCTGGGATGCTACACTGGTAAAAAATACCTCCCCTCAATACTACCCACCTCTCTTGGGCTTTAGCTCTCCATCTCTGAAGTGGTGAAATAAAGGTATTTGCATATCTCCTGTTTATGAAGGGACCTTAAAATGGAAAAGAAATATAATTACAGTTTTAGGGAAACAACAGCTGAAAATATTTCCATGACTGTTTCCTTACACAAATGCATTTGAAAGCTCATCAATTCATTTATTTCAATAAGGAGAGATTTGCAAACAATTCAAAGGAGAAGATAAAGCAGATTTTATGAACTTTCTGATCAAAAGAAATGAATAACCATAGACAGGTCTTTGAGCCTTCAAGATTTCTCACATAGGCCACAGCAATTTTTGCTTCTTTGTTACTGGCAAACAAACAGCTTAAGCATTATAAAGATAATGAAAAATTAAAAATAAGACTTACTATTTTTCCCTGCTAACTAGCCATTGTAAGGCCAGATATTCAGTGGCATCCAACATGGTGCTGCCATCTGTGGCCTCCTGGCAGACTCGACCTGTAATTCCATACTCTAACAGTTGTCATTACTTCTTGTTTTCCAGCTGTGTGGTTGATGTAGTGGCAACTTAAAATTTCCAGAGGAGATTTTATGGCTCCCAAGTATGTTGAAAGCTGCTTTCAAATGCTATATTGCACTACTTCAAACTTACAAAATTGCTCACTTGACATTTTTTATAGTCATGGATCTTTAAATTTACTTTAGTTTTTCCATAGGGGAACCTCTTATTTTTCTCCTGCTATGTATCACCATCTTGTCTATTTTTGAATAGAGGGATTTTTTAATACAGGAGGTTAAATAAGGAAGTAAAACAATCACTTACTAATTTCATAGGATTCCATGCTTTCATGAGATTCTGGAATTAAAAGAAGATTTATATGTTGATTATTTTTCACATACTGCAATGCAATGCGTTTTTCATAGACTGCAATGGCCAGATTTATAAGGAAGGAAAGGGAGAAAAGAGCCAGAAAAAAATGTAAGTAAATAGTAGTGTGGTTATTAAAAACTTCAGACATTTAGGATTTTAGTTATTTCTCTAGCCCCATCCTTGCTGTGATTATCTCTACACATTAGTTTTTCATAATAATTTGTTTTTAATAATTTTTTTATTGAAGTAACATTGCATTATAGTATTACTAAGTTTCAGCTATTTATCTCTATACTTTAGTTTTTCTGATGTTGACGAAATTAGTGGTCACAAACTTAGTCAAAATTTTCTAAGGGCTCTAAGATCTTCAAGCTAGTGAAATAAGTAAATCAAGTGCTGCAAGCAACTCTGCAGAGTCATCTTTGATTAATTTGAGACCTGTCTGAGAGCAAGGTAGAGAAAAGGACAGAAGTGCCTAGAAAACAGTCAGATTTCTCCAGGCAGGCTGGGCAGAAGCTCAGTAGGGCTTCACCAAGACAGGTTTCTAAGAGGTTCCGAAAGCCTCTTAAGAACTTGTATGACATTGCCAGCCACAGAAACCACTGGCTCCAGCTGACAGCTCAGACTGGGCACAATGCCAGGTCAGAGAAAACTGAGATGGTGCCAAAGCAAAAGTTTTCGTCTTTCTACCACTCTCCCAAACACAGCAGGTAACTATGCTAACAACAGGCTTGTATTTGTAAGCAAGTGAATTTGCTTGTTAAAAAAGTTAAAAAGGAACTGAGGCAAGGAAACAAAATACTCTGATACAGAAACCTCATAAATAATTTCAAGAGTGAAAAATCAGATACATTTGGCTGTTATTACAATCTAGGCTTGAGCACAGCTAAAATGTTCAGATAACTGGAGTGTAAGACTGATCTAAATTTCATTTCAGATTTCCTTTCAGTAGCTTTGAACAGACATTGATGTATTTGACAGTTATACAAATCATACAAAATTTATCTTTTGATGGTAGAAATTGTGAAACCTACTTTTCCCTGAGGTTCTTTAAGTCTAAAACTTTATTTTTAAATTAATTCACTGAACTGATGTAGTAAGTCCATTAGTCTAGGGACATTGTTTTGTCCCTAGAGAGATTTAAACTTACCACTTCATGTGAAAACTAATTGTTTTAAAGTTGAGTGATTAAACAAACAATCATAATGAATTGTCACCAAAGTCTAAACAAACATCTTAAAAATGAGAACTCAGGTGTTGGGAATTTTGATATCCTTTTGAAATAGTGAAATTTCCAGGTGTAAAGTGACTTACCACAGAAAGGATTTGCCTTGTAAGTAGCACACAAGAGCCTGAGTATTTAGGATATAAATAGGATTTGTTGCAATAGATTAGTGACCACGGGCTTGGAAAATGTTAAGTTGATGGCACTTAAAAATTATAATGGAGAAAAAAATTATAATAGAGAAAGGGGGAAGAAGGAAGAAAGGAAAAACTGAAGTAAGTTGAAGCCAGAGGTAGAAGAGAAGGGCAGAGAAACACAGGAGAAAGGCTTCTCACCGTAACACAAGGTTGCCACGGCCAAGACAGCCAGGATGGAGAGGAACAGCAGGCTCTTCATGGCTTCACTGTACTTCTGGGGGTTGGTCTCACTGTCTTGAGTGGAAGTAGGGAGAGAGACTCCTACAGGCTTTTAGTGAAAGGCTGTGGAGTTTTTATAAGAACTAGAGCAGCTGTAAGGGGCGGAACCAGAAGGAGGGGGCCCCAGAAGGTGGGGACATTGGCATTGAACTAGCTCTGGGACTTTTCCCAAATACTCATTCCTTCCAGATATTATCTACTGCAGGCAGACCTGACTGTGGATGATGCTGGCCTGGTGCAGAAGTTGTGGCCACCCTAGGTTTGGGGTCAGCCCTGGGCAGAGGTCCACAGAAAAGAGAGTTACCACAAACACGTGTTTGTCTTTCTATTCCTTCTCTGATCTACCCTCCTGGCCCTGACTGTGGGCCTTTCAGGTTTGATCCATAGACAGAGCTGTAGTGTTCTGCTCACTCCCCTGAAGGACTGATGAGAAGTTCTGGGGGAGGAAAGCTTTCACTTCCTATGCTGATTCTAATTTCGATTTATCTTCCTAGTGGGTCAAGCTATCAATTCTGAACTAACCAGGCATTGCCATCGTGACATGCACCTTTTACTTTGGTCCAGCTGCTTTGCAGGGTAGAGATTTCCAGAGACCTATGACTTCTGTCTCCTCAGTTTGCTCCTCTGTAACTTGCCCATCCAATTCTGTGACTGTAGTCTAAATTTGTGCCCTAATGCACTCCTAGGCAGTGTATCACTGATCTAAAGTGCACCGAGTGTAAGAGGGTACCTATCTCTCATTTTCTGAAGGCATTGTCTTGATAATTCAGTATGCTTTCAGTGAGTGACAGATGAGATGAAAGGTGCTCGTTAAGTGCTATGGGGGATCTAGAGACAAACAAGAAGCATCCTTAAGGAGATAAGTGACAGCTTCTTACTATTCACTTTGCTCTTTAGCTGACATGGATCCTTAAACGCAGATTTTTTTCACAAACATACTGTACCCTCTGTAGTCCTCAGTGCCAGAAAAGCTGTTTCTTTTCTTGTAAGAAGAGGATAGCAATTTCTATCAGCTATGTCTCTGTTGCTTGGGTCCTCAGGAGTGGTTTTGGCAGAAAAATAGGCTGGAATCACACAGCAGCAGACTGTAGAGCTAAAATTGCAGGACCTCTGATTCTTGGCTGAAACTGCAAAAGGATTGGGATGTGGTGGCTAGGTCTGCTTTTAATAATGATTTATTTCAAGGAGCAGTGATGCACAACTAGATGGCGCCTCATGCTTTTGTGTTTTGTCTTATTGGGCTAAACTTTCCCTTCCAATCCCCAGTCTTTTATGTGCTTTTATAAATATGGAAGGGCTCATATAAATTTGGAAGGAAATAGTTCCGTTGTAATCTGGAGGCTTATTGAGGTCTGAGGGACAAATAAAATTCAGGTTGTCTTGCCAGATTTTTTCATGTTGAGAGATATATTCTTGTGATGAAATCTTAAACCAAGAAGGCTGTGTATTTTCATCTCTGATAAACTCAATGTTCACAATTTCTACTCAAAAGATTTGTCGCTGTTTTCCCATTTAAACAACAAATTTGACTTCTGTGTCCTTTGTCCAAGAGTTATGATCCCAGTCATTATGTTGTCAACGAATAATTTAAAGTGCAAAAGTCAGCTTACTATGTTGCTTGATTTTGGGGGAACGAGGTCACCATGACTTATTCATATGGTATTCTGTATGTATTCAATTTAGTCCCTAGTCCTCACTTAACACAATAACAAAACAAGTTTAGTTCCAATGTTTCACTCCTAAAATGAGTGGACTGCTCACCACCTCCCCTGCCATCTCCAGAATTCAAGAGAGTTCTTGCTTTTTCAGTTATACACATGCACTTTGTAATGTACATTATCTGGGCCTTCCCCAGTTCCAGACGTCTCCCCTATTCCCGTGTTCAAACAACACTGTGCCCTTTCAGCCTTCTGATATCACGGTGGTTAGCTGATACTCTCTGAATTCAAACTTGAAGATCTTACACTTTTCTTTCCAACCTTCTTTACATCTTTTTACAAGTCATTTTATCATGGCTTCTACTGGATTTCTTAAACTTTTCTGTATTTCTTTGTTTTTTGTAAGGCTAAGACTTTCTCTTAACACTGTCTCTCACCAGTCACGCTGCTCTCCTTTCCCCTGTTTTCCATCCATTCCTGGGTTCTCCTGTGACAAATGTCATTATATGTATATTCTAAAAATTATTGACAGGTGTGAGAATTCAGAGCCCTTCTTTTTCTTTTCTCCCATATCACTCTTCATCTCAAAAATAATTTTGGGTAGATTCCTAGAAGTGGTATTACTGGGTCATATGGTAGATCCATTTTTAGCAGTTTGAAGAGCCGCCATACAGCTTTCCATAGTGGTTGGACCAGTTTGCATTTCTACCAGCAGTGTAGGAGAGTTCCCTTTTCTCCACATCCTTGCCAAATGACCCAGTATATCACCTCTAGGAATCTACCCAAAGGACACAAAAACATTAATCCAAAAAGATACATGCGCTCATATGTTTATTGCAGCACTGTTTACAGTAGGTAAGATATGGAAACAACCCAGATGCCCCAAAATAGATGATTGGATCAAGAAGATGTGGTACATATACACAATGGAATACTCTTCAGCATTCAAAAAGGATGAACACATGCAATTCGCAGCAACATGGAAGGAG
Organism: Scalopus aquaticus; assembly: GCA_004024925.1. Taxonomy (NCBI): domain Eukaryota; kingdom Metazoa; phylum Chordata; class Mammalia; order Eulipotyphla; family Talpidae; genus Scalopus; species Scalopus aquaticus. Next base: position 21,897 of record PVIJ01015542.1, read on the forward strand.
TTATGCTCATGCTCAGCAAAATAAGCAAAATAAACCAGAAAGAAAGAGAAAAATATTGAAAGGTTTCACTTATTACAGGAATTTAGGGAAACCAAGTAAGAGAGAGATATTCAGTGAGAGAGGGGGAGAATAAGGGTTCAAAACTGGGGAGAGGGGAGCACAAGGAACTGTGGTGATGGTTCACGGGTGAATCGATGGTGGTTAACCCATAGGGAATACACTATAATATAAAAGATACAAATAATTTATAAAATATGTATTTTAAAAAATAATTTTGTATGTGCCTACTCCAGTCATGTGCTTATATGAAGAGAGCTTGGATTACTCATGAAGTGGGATGGAGGCTCTGTATTGGAATGGACCAAGATTGGTTCAGCTCTCAGAACAGAGGGCAAAAATGGAGGCAGGAAAAAAGTAGAGGGGAGCAAATGAGAAGAGCCTTGTAGGTTTCATTTACTGGATGGGAGAGTTTTGGGTGGAGATTGAATTGTACCAAGAAAAGCTTAGAGGCAGCTACAGGATGTGAGATACATTAAACATGAGATATGGGAAAAGCCAAGTAAGAGTTGCTTTTGTTATAACTTGGGTTGCCTGAGAATTTCCAGAAAAGATTGAAATTGTGAATTAATTTTGATTGCCAGTTGCTTTTTTCTAATTGGGGTATCATATAGGTTAGACCACATGAAGTTCCAACTTATGTTTGGATTTTAGATAATTATGAAAGATATTTATACAGATATTTCCTTCTAGCTAAAGAGGAGGATTCTTTTCTAGAGAAAATTTTTGAAGACACTCCCAGAAATGACAACAAAGGTATGATCTAGACAGTGATATGATTGCCAGTTTTTTTCAGATTATACAAGATTCTCATGTGAGGTTGGCAGAGTGGTCTAACCCAAGGCACAGGTAACACAGGGCAATATGAAATTGATTGTACCTGCCATCATTAGGAAAAGAATCATGACCACACCTTCCAGAGATAGATGTGGGCTCATGGTTTTAGTCATCCTCTCATCCATGTATCCATTCATCCTTGTCTGCTGTCCATCCATCCATCCATCCATCCATCCATCCATCCATCCATCCATCCACCCATCCATCCATCCCATGAATGTATTGAGCTCCTACTAAGTGCTAACTTTAGGCTGAAAGGTACAGATGTGGACTGTACCCTCATGACTCAATTGTGCACTTAGATCACAAATTTAATTATTGGCTCCTCTTTTTCAAAAATTTATTTTGTCAGTCAGTTGGCTCAGGGAAGATCAAATGATGTGCTTCCTTTTTGGGCTGACCTTTTAAATAAGTACTTGGGGTATCTCTGTTTCCAGAGTGCTTTGTGAAAAGCACTGACAGCAAGCTCAGATGATTCTGAATTCAGGGATGAGAGGGAGGATTAACAGAGATGACAGAAATTATTGTGGGGAGAAGCGTCTCCAAAATGTATATTTGCTGGAGGACATACCAAAAGAGTTCTCCCTTTTCCGTAGTATTTCTGTGGCTGAAATAATAGCATAGTAATAATAAAATTTATGCATATCCCCACCAGTTCTACCTCCCCCTCTCTCTGTCCTTGCATATCCTTTTTCTCTTTCCCAGACTGCTGGGAATTTTGTCTCTTTGAGGAATTTTCTTGGCCCCATTCAGACTTTTTTTTTTTTCTTTTTTGCTGTTCCATGAGATTTGGCTTTATTTACAGAATATTGGTTTTATGAGTTCATATTATTATTTTGCTGGCAGCACTAAAACTCTTGCTTTTGCCAGCAAAGGAAAAAGGCAAGGAGAGAAGAGTTAGGAAGCAGCAGCCCTGAAAATGAAAACAGAAATCACCTTCTAGGACATCAAACGCCAATGCAAGGAGAAACCAGCCAGCTTTACAGATGGCCTGACCTCTTCTTCTGTTACTTTCAGGGAAATTGCTTGATTGGGGTCAACATCTCAGATTTCTTAATTGATGTAGTTTCCCAAGCACCAAATACCTCATTCCTTTGCTTAACTTGTCTTAAGTGAATTAAGTGAAAATCTTTGTGAAACTCAGGTATGTGAGGAGTGTCTGCAGAACCATGGATACAAACTTCTGGGAAAAGATGAGAAGCCTGGATATTAAATAAGCTGAGTTCCTGATGGGGAACAGCTGTAATTTTAATTTTTTTCCCAAATAGATTTTTTTCCTCTACTCTTTTACTTTCCATAAATACTTCCATTTTCAAGTAAAAGAGCATCTATCAAATAAAAATTGACTATCGAAAAGATTAAATTTATCGTGCATTCAGTGTTTACTGTATACTACGTGCTATGATAGTCACTTTTTATTCATTGCATTATTTGTGTCTCATGATAATCCTAGAAACAGCTTAATTACCCATGTTATATATAAGAAAATTAAGGGGCTATATAGTTTATTAAAGGTCACATAGCAACTAAATGGCAAAGGCAGGATTCCAAAACAGGGCTGTTTGATATCAAAGAATATGATTTTAACCTTTGATACCAGCACACAGTATTCTCTCAGTTTTTGACATTTGCTTAATTCTGTGATTATGTTCACTTCTTAAATATGCATATTTAAAAAGATAATCTCTTTTATGTCCTTTAAAATGAGACTGTAGGAATTAAAGGTTTGCATACTGCCACTTAAGCCCAAATAGTTAAATGACTTATAAAATCAGAAAAAGTGATGAATTGGGTATTAGAACCCAAGTCTCTCATTTCTCTATCCAGGACTCTGCATGCTAAAGTGTTGGTCCAAACAAGCTCCAACTCAAATATGTTGCCTTCCAGAACCTTTCAGCTTACTCCAGGAATCATCAAGTCTCATCCTAGTCTATGAACTCTCATTTGCTGACTGTCATCTGACACTAATTCTGGTCTCGTATATTAAAAACACTGGCTCCACAGTGTCTACAAAGCCACTTTCTACATTTCTTCAGACTTCAAGCAGAAATGGAAATATAGGCTCAATTGACAACATGCTGCTTCAACATGAAACAAAATGGAGAACAGCTTCTAGCCTCCTGTCTTTGCTAGAGATGAAGTTAGGAAAGGCTGGCCACTTACTCATCAGACCCTGGCTGCAGCTTCTGGGTGAGGGTGAAGTTAAAGTCAGGGGAATTTCTCCCATAGTACCAGGGCTTTAGCTGGAGAGAAAGGCACCCTCATATCTGTTTTTGGTTATTCCTTATCTCTACCTCATCCCTGAATTCGCCTTTCATTATCCTAAATAACCAGGTTATTATAACCAAATAACCTTCATTCTCTCTCTCTCTCTCTCTCTCTCTCTCTCTCTCTCTCTCTCTCTCTCTCTCTCTCTCTCTCTCTCTCTCTCACACACACACACACACACACACACACACACGGGGCGGGGTGGGGGAGAGATTATTCACTATAAGTGAACCTGAAGGATCTCACACTAAGTTAAATAAGCCAGACACAGAAAGACAATTACTGTATAATCTCACTTATATGTGGAATCTAAAAAAAATCAAACTCAAGCAGGGAGTAGAATGGTGGTTGCTGGGGATAGGGAGTGGGGGAAATGGGGAGATTTTGGCCAAAGGGTAAAATTTTCAGTTGTTAGATAGATGAATAATTTCTAGGTACCTAATATACAACATGATGCTCTAGTTAATAATACTGTATTGTATATTTGAACATTGTGAGGAGAGTAAGTGTTCTTATCACATCAAAAAAAAGTAATTAGTGAGGTGATGGATATGTCAATTATCTCAATTACTGGGTAATTATTTCACAGTGTTTCCCTATACCAAATCATCATGTTGTACTTCTGAAATTTACACTATTTTTATTCATCAATTTGGGATGAATGAGTTGTTCCTTTATTGATGGCAGGCATATAATCTCATAAAGTTTATTTCAAAAAAGATTGGTTTGGCTTCATTGGTTTACTGCCATTTCCCCCCTCCTCCCCACGCGCCCCCCCCAGCCCCAGTAGTTGAGGAGCAGATAGCTGAGGATGACCAAAGCGAGTAGAGAGTACAGAAAGTGGGAGCGATCAGATCAAGATCTCACCCAGTGGAACCTATTTGGGAGCTGGAAGAGCTAGTTCAGTCCTGACACTGCCTTGCTGTGCCCATGTAGATTTTGAAGAAATCATTTCATTCTCTTTTTATTATTTATTTATTTTAAAAAAAGATTTATTTATTTATGCATACAAGCTGGGGTGTAGGCCAGAGGTGTGGAGGGGGCGGGGTGAGAGGATTCACCAGAGATAGAGCTGGGAGAAGAACAGGCAGATTGACTGAAATACACTGCTGAGGGGAGCAGCGGGTGAGACAGGAGAGGTCTGCTGCACCATGTGGGAAGCTCCCTGGCCAGGGATCAAACTCATGCTGCAGTGGCTCTGGATAGCTTCAGAGTGCTCTGATTCAACCCATTGTGCTACCAGGGAGGCCCTTCTTTCTCTTTTTAAATATGAGTTGGAATAGACTTTATAATTTTCTGTTTCTAGTTTATTTTATCCTTGCAGTAGATAAACAACGTAGAGAAATTACTGTATAATCCAGTGTTTGAAAGTACACTCTTTTCTTAATGCAACTTTGCGAAGGGTGCTTCTAGGGCCAATTGGTGTTTGGATGGCCAGCCCTGGGCCTGTAGACCTCTAGCACGATGCCTTGCAAAGGTTCCATTCAAATCACTGCCAGCCTGTAGGCCTTGTCTATTGTTACTTCCCAGTATAGTCAAATAGCTTCATTCATTTGCACTGAACATTAACATGCTTTGAAATTCTTGGGACCAAAAAAAGAAAAAAGGCTCTATTTTCAGCCGGGGTTTGGTTAGAGGAAAACTCCTGGAAGAGATCTGAAGCTCTGCAATTCTTCTCTGTTGTTTAATGCATCTAACTACTGCAAACCCCAGAAAGAAGATGACATTTAGAAAAAAAATGTCAGAGAGGCCATAAAGGAAAATTTTCCAGGCGAATGTTTGGGAGAGTATAGTACAGAACATCCTTTTGCTGATTAAGCTAAGAAGTAAACGGGCTGTGAAGCAAGATTTTCCCCATTGTCCCTGAGAGAATTGTCCTGGAAGATGACACAGTGAAGGGGGGATTAGGAAGACCTGTGGAAATTTCCTTCAGCCATGCCCACTGGCAGCTGTGTAAGCCCTTCTAATGCAGTGCCTGTATGAAGCTTGGTGTGGCGTCTGCCCAACTCGTTCTTCCAATTTATTATTCTCTATGTTCCCTGTCTTTCTTACAATTCTAGATTATTTATTCCCTGCTATTATGAGCATTTTAAAAATTTATTTAAAAAAACTGTATTATTCTTGTTGAGATAATGTTGGTTTACAACACTGTGCATGATTTAGGGGTGTAGGTTCATACCTCTTTGGATGTCTGTTACCACCTGACCTGGCTGCTCCTGGTGTTGTGGTTAGTGTTTGCACTCTCACGATGGGATTTTGAAAGAGACTTTTATTTTTTGAGGGAATGAAGGAATTTTTCGTTGGCATTCTTTTTGTCCCTTGGTAGGAGAAAAATGAGTGGGAGTAAGAATGGGATCAAAAGGAAGAGAAGAAAAACTGAAATGAACAAAATGTAATGTCATTTTTTGTTTTGTTTGGAGAGAGCAATAGTTCTAGAGGGCAGGTGCAAGGCCTATGGGCGGGGTGTGGGATTGTTAAGGATGAGAGTCTGACATGAATACTTGTTTTTCTTGCTCTTCCACCAGACTGCAAGGTTCTGAGGTTAGCCTCTGAATCTTATGTTCTTCTTTAACACATATAGCTTGAATTAAACCGTTCATTCTTCCATGCATTCCTAATACTGTGAAGACAGAATATTGGGAAGAGCTGGGCTTTTCAGTCAGTGGGGCTGAATATGACTTTTTCTCCTGCCTTTTCTCTAATTCTAATATTTTTTAAATCGAAAAAAATTGGAAGGGATGATGTAAAGTAGCTTATAGAATTGTAATGAGGACTAAGTGCATCAATACAAATGAGCATCTAGCTTGCAGTGTTGGGATATTGTATATATATGCTGAAAGTAGCTGTTATTATTTCTAACTAGCTTCACTACCCTGGATAAATCATTTCCTCACTGAAATATGGAAGGGATGGCAATTATTATATAAATTGTTGTAAGGATTTAATTGTTTATTCATTTTCCTAAGGTTTAAGTGGCCATTTATATAACTGTATCATTTTGGGGGAATGTTTTTACACTCTCATATGTGCACATGCTTCATTTACCCATCACCAAAACTCTAGTGCCATTATCCCATCCCCTCCCCTTCCACCAGCCACTCCTCCCTCTCTTCCCTTTTCCCTCTGGTAGCCAATATATTTTTCAAGCATTTCTCCTCTCCAACCTGACACATACTGTCTCCCCAGCTATTGATGATACAGTCACTGGTCTCCTCCTCTCCCTCCACCCCAGACACATTTATCCACTAGTCTGTGACTCTATCTAGGAAACTGTCATCTTTAGAAAGACTGAGTTCTTTTTTGTTGAAAGAAACAACACTCTTGCTGAATTTGCATATTGAGTTAAATGTCTCCAGTGTTTTCCTATAGTAACCCTAAGACACTAGGAGGTGTTATCCAATTGCAATATGGAATATTGAAATTGTCTGTTTACATGGCTGAATTTACAGCCCTTGAGGGAAGTCTGGGATTGCATTCTAGTCATCTCTGTAGCCCAGCCCCATCCATCTTATATTATGGATTAATCCAGTGCAGTGTTTGAAAACCACAAGAGTTTAATGGCATTGCCCTTAACAAGCTGATCCAACAGGCTCATAACACATACTGAAAATATGTCTGCTCTCTAACTGAGGTTAAATTTAATAACTTGTGAAGACAGGAAATTATTATAATTTGAAATGCTAAATAATTATTTGGTATGCTGAAAGAAGGGAAGAATGCTATTTCACTCATTTGTTCTAACTTTGCCTTTTATAGCAATCTAACTATTAAATTACCTGATTATTCTCATTATAAAATGGCACTGTTCCTGAAAATTTTCCAGATATTAACAATGTAAAATTAAATTATCACATAAATACTCCAAAAACATATTGTCTCTTCAAGAAAAATCACTTGAATAGCAAGAATTCCTGTGAAAGAGTAAAATTAAAATGTTCTTTACTATGCGGGGTCATAAATTCTTCCCCTATGTGCTTTTTCTTTCCATCTAGATTTTTACACAGTGGTTTGCTATAGTGACCCATGCATGGGAGACTAGGTCCTTTAAAAAAAACTAGTGCCGTGCACAGCACCAAATATTTGCAGATTGTAGGTTTGAGATGTTTAATGGAAAGAAAATAAGAACATATGACATTTAAAATGAAGAATTCATACTTATTCATTAAATGGTGTTTCATCTCTTTCATTTCTCCACTTTCTTTCCTGCTCAAAACAATCCTCCCATCTCTGCCACATGGTTTAAAACAAAGCATACATTTTAGTTCCTCTCTCATTCACTGGACATTTACTGAATAGCTGAAAAGAAGCAAGTATTATACCTGTCTCCCTTTTCCCAGAAGCTGTGCTGTGTTTGTTGGAGTGCATTTCAGTAATTCGCATCATCGGATGACGATGACATATGAACCTTCTCACAAGGTCAACACCCAGAGCTGGAGGATTTGTGAGGATATGTGTTTTGAAGCCAAAGTTTTTGGAAACAAGAAAGACCTCGGATACAGATATTGGCTGTTCTCTATATTGTGTACTTTCAAGAAAAGCAGTGTTTATAAATATTTGGTGCCAAAAATAAATCAAATGCACAATGGTACAGAAGGCAAAATGTTTTTAGAGCAACTGGAGGTCAATTTTGACCTTAGCTCATCTGGCAACTTTAACTTGGATTTCTCAGTCCCTACATTTGATCTTCATGCTGTGATTTTACCTGGACTCATTTCTTCTGGAGTTAGGCGCAGTTCATTTGACTGATGTTTTTCCTGTGTAGGCTCAAAGATAAGTAAAAAAGCTGACTCATTGTGCTTCTTGCCAACATGTCTTTCTGTTCCACAAAGAGCAAACAACAGCATAGGTTTCCATGAATAGATTTGGCAAGGTTGACTTGTAGGAATGATTTCCATCTGTTCTAAGATTAGAATTAATTATTCAATCTTGGGGCAGTTAAAGAGTGTCTTGAAAGAACAAATTAAAAAAAAAAGAAGATGCTGAAACATTTCAGTGATTATCTAGATAAGTCTATACAGGCCCTGGCATATAGCCTATTGTTTAAATCATCTAGGGCTTAATGTTGCTTGAAGGAAAGAACTCCCACTAACAGCATGTACCAAAATTGGGGCGGGGGGGGTGTTATATAGATACAGCATTTAAACAAGGAGACAATTCTGATACTCTTCAATGGGGACCAGGAATGAAAGGTAGGCAAACAGAATGAATCTATAATAAAAATTCAAATAATGCTGAAAAATCTGCATATAACTTTTGACTCCCCCAAATTAACCAGCTGCCCTTTGGTGTTGTAGAGGATTGATTTTAGGATTGTCAAGGAACCAAATCTGCAGATGCTGAAGTCTCTTACACTTGTCCTTTGCATCCCCTGGTTCCACAATGGCAAATTCAACCAGAGACATCTATCTTTGGTTGAATCCATGAATTTGGAATCCATGGATAGAAAAAAAAAATGCACATGTAAGTGGACCCATGTAGTTCAAACTCATGTTAAACCATTCTTTCATAACTAGTATGAATTTCTTACTTTTTCATATCTATTTTTTGCAAAAAAAAAAAAGCATTGCTAATAGTTGTGCTTAAATTTTATTTTGGATTTTGAAATCTGAGTTCATGAGTAAGATAGACCTATAAATTTCCTTTAGTTGACTATTCTTGTTATGTTTCTATAGAAAAGTTATACTAACCATATAGTATCAATTGCAGGGATTTTCTTCTTTTTCTACTCTCTGGGACAGCATATATAGGGAGGAAATTAAAAAAAATTTCAAAAATTGTTACTTTTTGAGATGAATTATATAGTAGTATTTAAATTTTACTAAAGATATGGTTTTAAAAATCTTTTGCTATTGATTTCTGGTTTCATGACATGTTTGTCAATAGAGATTGTGATTTTTATATTATATATATTTTTGGAATATATATATATTTTATGATAAAATATGTATGATTTAAAAAATACATGTATTTTCTGATTTCCTTCAAGACAGTTTCTTTTAGCCAACAGTTTTTATAAATGTTGCATATTTGCATTAATATTGTTTAACTATTAGATGCAAAATTGTATATATGCTTATTTTATTAAGCTTATCATTTGTGTTATTCAGAACTTTCTTGACTTTATTGAATTATAAATTATTATATCTATTTTCATTACTGACATTTTTGGACTTGTTTCCAAGATATTATGTTGTGCTTTTATTTTTACACATTTTATACTTGCATTTAAGAAATTTTCTTATTTCTTTTGGCTTGAGATGTCTTTATTCCATCTTACTCCCTTATTACTTTGTAAATTTTATTTTTATGTCTTATCTTTATGAAAGTTTTCTTGAATTTTTATTATTTACAGTTAATGTAACTGAAACTTAATCAGTACCTTTATATAATTCCTGAATAATACAAGGACATTAACATGTTTTAATACCAGTTAAATTATTCCCATCGTTAGTTACCATTTAATGTATTTTTTTAGTCATTGTTTTGATATACATATATATGTGCTAGTCTCTTTAGATTAAATTTCTGTGGTCTTTGTACAATTTATAAAGTAAATTTTTTTATCAGTACGGGCTTGTGAATGGTGAACAATTATAGTATTGTTTAATATGTTTTTGATATGTTGGTCCTCGGAAATGATAGTTCACCTGGGGATAAAATTTTGGTTTGAAAGTTGCTTTTCCTTATACTTTCAAGATGTTTTCTTATCTTCTGACAACTTATAATATTTTTACAAAATCTGAAGTCAAATCTAAGAAATACTCTTAGAAAATCTGAAGTCAGTCTAAGAGTTGCATTTTCTCATCAGTGATTTTAAGATTTTTCTTTAATTCTTAAATGCTCTGTGTTTTTCCCTATGATGTACATAGATGTGTCTGTGTTTTTATTTACATTATTCAGGAATGAGCTTCTGTGATCTGATAAATTCATTTCTTTACTCAGTTCAGAGTAAAAGACATTTTAAAAGACATTTCTTCAAATATTTCCCCTATCAGATTTTCTTTTATCTCTCCTTTTCAATTTTCACTGGTTTATGTTGGACCTTCTCATGTGTCTTAATTTTTCTTTCATAAGCTCCATTTAGCTCTTTACTGAGTTTTTAGTACTTATTACCTCTTATGCACTAATTTTTTCTTCTTGATTTTTTTGTATCTCTTGATTCATGTTCTTGATGAGTTTCCTCATGTATTTGATCATTTTGGATATTGAGTGTATGTTATTTGGGCTGTTATTTGTGGAATCTTAAGCAATTGAGTTATTATACTTTTTTCCCAGAATTGTTCTACCTTTTGTAAGTGCCCAAGTAGGCAGATTTTTGTATTAATATATCAATTTGAGACAATTTGAGAGTGCTTAGACCCAAAGGTAATGTATATTTATACTCCAAACTCACCTGCTGAGTAGGCCTTGCATTTTTTTCTCATGGAAGGCATTATTTTACACTTCTATACCAACAAATATCCATGCAATCTCTCATTTCCACTGGATGATTTTTTTGGTCATATGCAGACATTTATTCAACAAGATTTATTGCATATTAACTGTGTGTTACAATGGTAGTTGCTAGCTGCTTTCAATACAAAGACATCCTTGACTCATGAGGAAACCAGAAAATGCAATGGTTTCTTTATTCCATTTATTTCTTTATTCAAATGTTACAGTAACAAAAATGTAAATACTGGCAGTAGAGCCTCCTCAGGAGTTATACAGATTCAATCTGTGCCGGATTATACAGACTACATGTCCTTCAGATTCAAGATCAGGAAGTTTTGATAGTTTGTTTTTAACTCTTCTCAATGGAAGGAGCTAAGTATTGGCATGAATAACCTCAGTCAGTCAGTGCTGCTCATTTCTCTATCTTCCGAAAAGTCCCACACTTCAATCAAACCTAGAATAATGACCTCAACACTTTCTCCTACTTTATGGGACTGTCACGGCAGGGTTTCAAAATTTAGACTGCCTAGAATATATATAGAAAGGGTGGAACAGATATTAGAGATTATTGCAGTGAGTACAGCAGAAGAATAATTAATCTCCCTTTCTATTGTTAGTTTTATCCAACCTTATTAAAATAATTAATAATAAAAATGAAGGTTTAAAAGGTACACTCAACAACTGTTATAATGTAACCACACATATCACAGCTACTTTCTATGCCTCCCACTCTTTCTACAGAGATCTTTTTAGGCTCTCATCCTCACTTGCCAGTTGTATATGTCTTTCTTAGACACTCACCACCCTTACACATTTATACTGATTTCTTGCTACAGACAATTTCCTTCTTCCCTGGGGTACAAACTCACTTTTTGGCACAAGAGTCATTTCCCTTAAGTTGGTTCACTAAAATTTTTTGTGACATTCATTTCATTTATTTTCTTTTTCTTTAAATATATATATATATATATATATATATATATATATATATATATATATATATATATCTTTTATATTTTGTATTCCCCTTGGGTAACCCACCACCAATTCACCCGTGATCCATCTCTGTGGTCTCGTGTGTCCTTTTCTACTCCATTTTGTGCCCTTATCCCCCCTCCCCTCCCCACTGAGTGTCTCTCTCCTATTTAGTTTCATTTCATTTATTTTCAAGCCATGTATCAAGCCCCAATTATGTGTAGGCACTGAAAATACAGCACTGAGTAAAACAGTCAAAAATCCTGCTCTCAGTGAGATTAATTCTTCTAGTAGAGACAAATAACAAACTAATGAAAATAAGTAAGTAATCTCATTATAGATAATGATAAATGCTAAGAGAACACAAAAAGATCATAGAACTGCTTTGAGGTCTGTGCCTGTACCACATGATTTGCAATTTATTTGTATTTGGATGTTCCTATGGATTAGCTCAACCCCATGGACCCCCAACACATGTTCATCAATGTGTTGTGCTGTGCTAATGAGCCAGATGGATAGATACCCATTTTTGTGGAACACTGTTTTGTGGAGTGGGATAATTATGAAATGTATTATTATAAACTTTGATAAACATTAGTCATCAGCCCATGCAAGTAAAGCAAATTCATTTTTCAAAATAAATGAAAATACTCCTTTCCCTAAATAGAGTTGTACCTATCTGTTAATGACTGCCCTTTCCTTTTGCTTGCTATTTTTTAACTCCTTCATGAGTAATAGTAATAAAACCAAACAATATATTACACAATCTCAACAAAGTTGAGTTATATAGAGACTCTTTAAACCACATAGGTTCATTGGAATTATTTGTTCAGACTAGGTGATCAGCACATATTTGTTGTTGACCAAGGTATTGCTAAATTGCTTTTTTAATAATAGTTTCCAATTGGGATTGTTGTAAGATGTATGACTGTGACTATAAATACTTCCATAGTCCCCTGTAAGAAGACAAGAGAAAGCCCTTCCTACTCAGAAGAGGTTGACTTTGGCTGCATAGCCATCTGCTATAACCTCAGACCCAAAGTTTCAGTTTGTCGCTTAGCCTTTGGTGGGCCATGAACCTTCTCAGTTAATATAATTTGGCAAACACAAAATGTTTTGTGAGAGAGGCAAGGTGAAAAGAACTCTGTAATTTGCAAAAGATTTTCCCAATGTTTTAAACTATTCACCTTCCCGAATATGCTGCCTCAAAGTAATTTACAAATATCTTATATTTCCCAGATATTTTTCCATTCCCTTTCTAGGGACCAAAGATTCATTAAGAATCCTAACTCTACTAGCCTTGTGGGATCAAGCTGAATAAAATCATCTGGAGGAACCAGAAAAAGCCACTGTTTAAGGGGCTAGTTCAAATAATCACCAAAGAAGGGGAGTCAGGGATAGAATCAAAGGAATAGTAGGTTGGGTACCGGGATAGACTTTGGCACTGTAGATAGAATATTTGGCAAGAAGTCATAAGATTCCCGATAGGACCAATAAGTCTCTGAGCCTGAAAAAATACAGAATACCAGAATGTTATTCTGAATAAAGCAGTGGTGTCATAAGTTCTAATGGGTTTGAGTGGGAGGCATGTGAAGGACTATCTCAGGCTACTGTGTCACTTTGCTTCTTATCACCCCCTTCTTTTGGGATGTTCTCTTCTCCCTTTGCTTATTTAAAACCTTTCTGTTTTTGTGAATCAGCCTAAGTCCTATGTCTTGTGTGACTGCTGATATATTTAACTGACATGAGAATAATTGAGCAAAAATCTATTTCATAATGAAAATGTCAAGTCATTGTAGTAGATTTGTTTTAGGCGGTACATTTTCAACTTCTTATGTGTCTTTATGCTTTTTGACCCTTCTTACTCAGAAGATTCAGAGGTTTCCTCTTTTGTTTTTGAAAAAATTCTATTTTCAGAAAATAATTACAGGAGGATGTTTTAGTCATATTTTTAAGTTTGTTTGTTTTTTTTTTTAGGTTTTATTTATTTATTTTTTTGTTTTTGCATAGAAGAACTGGGATGCAGGCTAGAGGTGTGGGAGGTGAGAAGATTCACCAGAGACAGTGGGGAGCAGAACAGGCAGATCTGCTGAAATACACTGCTGAGGGGAGCAGTGGGCGAGACAGATGAGATCTGCTGTGCCTTATGTGGGTCAGCTCCCTGGCCTGGATCCAACTCAGTTGGTAGCAGTGATAGCACTGACACTTAACCCCTAGACCACCAAGGGGGCCCATATTTTCAAGTTTAATGAACGTATGCTATTGCTTATAAACGTGCTTGATGTTAGGAATGATGTTTTATTTACATTGCTTTATGTACTTTGTAGTAATAATAGCATCTATTATTTATTAAGTGCCACTCATATTTTATTTTATTTTATTTTATTTTTTTTTAATTATTATTTTTTTTATTGTTATTTGTGTCTTTTACATTTTGTATTCCCCTTGGGCAGCCCACCACCAATTCACCCGTGATCCATCTCCATGGTCCCCTGTATTCTCCTCTCTTCCATTTTGTGCCCTTATCCTCCCCTCCCCCCTCCCCCACCGCTGAGTGTCTCTCTCCCACCCCGCCTCCCTATAGTCCTGTTATAAGTGA
>PVIJ01015543.1:0-36072 GCA_004024925.1 Scalopus aquaticus
TTTGACCTTTAACAGGATAGGCTACCTGTTATTCCGCCAAATAAGAGCCTGGGGTATAAATGTGTGTATGTGCCTGTATGTGATTGATTGATTGATTTTTGAAGAAGAAGCTTGAAAATAAAGCTGCTGCCTGCCTCCGCTGATTACCGAACTTGGTGTCGCGTCTTTCTTCCTGCTGGACGGGGAACCGCGCGCGACACAGAGCAGCACCTGCTTTCTGGTCAGAGAGGGAGGGGTCCCCTAGGGCTTCATATTCTGTACTAGAGAGAGACTCACCCAGAAGACACTACTGTTCTGGAATGTTAAGGAATCCTGTCTCTCCTGATGGAGGGGAGAGAGTCCTGAAATCACCCTTCACTGGATGTTTTGACCCAGCAGCCATCCGGGGACCCATGAGTTTCTATTTAAAGGTCTTGTTTTTGGTCTGAGAACACTTTTGGATCTGACTCCTGCCTTTCTGTGTCATTCACCCTCCAACCAGGTCAGGAGCAGAAGTCTGTGTTCTCCTCCTTAGAGACCTGCACCCTCCTACCCTCTCACCTGATTATCCCAGATTCCCTAGACCAGGCTGGTTTCTGGGTTTTATGCTTCCTCCCTCTAAAACAATTGTCCTGTCCATTCTGAGGGTGGCCACTTGAAGCTGCTTCAGTGTCTGTGGAAGAAACCCCCAGTGTGTTTATCTGACCCTTTTCCTCAGTTCCTCCGAACACACACGTGACCCAACACCCAAGCTCTGACCAGAAAGTCACCCTGCGGTGCTGGGCCTTGGGCTTCTACCCTGCGGAGATCACCCTGACCTGTCAGCGAGATGGGGAGGACCTGACCCAGGACATGGAGCTGGTGGAGACTAGGCCTGGGGGGGACAGAACCTTCCAGAAGTGGGCGGCTGTGGTGGTGCCTTCTGGAGAGGAGCAGAGATACACGTGCCATGTGCAGCATGAGGGGCTGCAGGAGCTCCGAGTCCTGAGTTGGGGTAAGGAGGGAACGTGGGCACAGAGCCTCTTCTCAGGGGAATCAGGAGCCCTTCTGGAGAGCTTCAGAGGGTAAAGGTGAGGCCTGGGGCTCAGGGGCTCACCTCCCCTTCCCTTCCAGTGCCCCCTCCTCAGTCCTCCATCCCCACCGTGGGCATCATTGCTGGCCTGGTTCTCCTTGAAGCTGTGCTCACTGGAGCTGCGGTGGCTGCAGCTGTGATGAGGAGGAAGAAGCGCTCAGGTAGGGAAGGGAGTGGGGGGTCTTGTCCACTGGGGGCTTTCAAGTCCCAGGAGAACTCCTTCCTGGTTAATGGGAAGTGCCATCTACCCCTGTGTTGCCCAGTCTGGAGCTTGTGCTAATATGTCCTCTTGTGTAAATCATTTATGAAAATGAATCACCAATTGTTCATCTTGATAATTCTAGTGATGGGGACCCAACTCCAAGCAAATGTTAGAGGGGAGGGTCCCTGCTGAGGACAGACTCCAGCAGGTAATTACTCCAATCCCACCTCATGTCCTTCCTTCATATTTTCTGGTACTGCCCTGATTCTAGAAACTTCTTTGTGGTCCACTCTAGGGAATTCCTTTAGAACTTCATGGTCTGACTCCTCCCTGATCTCACATGACATTTCTTCCCACAGGGGGACAAGGAGGAAGCTACACTCAGGCTGCAGGTAAGTGTGGATAAGGGGTTTGGTCCCTGAGCCCCTGGGGTCAGTGTAGGTGGAGCCCATGGGGGAGTCACCCCCATCAGTCCCTCCTGTGGTCTCTTCTCTGGTGGCTCTGACCAGGTTCTGTTTTGTTCTCCCCCAGGCAGCGACACTGCCCAGAGCTCTGCTGTGTCTCTCAGCCCCTAAAGGTGAGACCCTGGGAGCTGCGGTGGGAGGGGCTGGGGCAGAGAGCATGGGACCAGGTGATGGGGGGGCTGTGAGTGGGGCGTTCTGGGGATCAGTGGACTATTGAGAATGTGGACACTAATTAATTGACCTGAATTTGTTCCTGATCAATTTCTTTCACTTGGAAGACAGCTGCCTTGTGGGCACTGAGTGTTACTGGATTTCTCCCACCCCCATTTTATAACTTTAGGACACTCTGTTTTATTTAATTTTATTTGTTTTCTAGCTGTCAGAAATTGATTTAAAATTTTTTAATTAAGTTAATTGTTTTCTTACATCATTGTTAATTTTTGTATAATACTTAACTCTTCTTCTCAGGTGTGGTCCTCCTAGTTCTCCCAGCACCGTCACACCTGTGACCCATCACCACAGTCCCTTGTGCTCTTCCCTCCGCTGTTTTGACCCTCCCCCTCCTGTAGTCCTCAGGTCTGTTGTCAGCTTGCAAGTTTTATCTTTTTCCTGACACTTTGTTTGGTTTCTCTATATTCCACATAGTCGTGAGACCATCTGATCTTTGTCTTTTTCCTTTTAACTTATTTCTCTTAGCACAGTGTGTTCTGGTTTATCCTCATTGTCCAGCTGGCATGAGTTTATCTTTTCTGATCACCGAGTAGTCTATCTGTACCATATCTTTAAAAAATTTCTTTTTTACTTCGTTGTAGTCCCCATAGTTCTCCCATCAGCTTATCACCCTTGAACCATCACCTTATTCCCTTGTGTTCTTCCTTTCTCTGTTCTGAACCCCTTCTTTCCCGCCCGCCCTTGCTGTATGCCTCAGATCTACAGTCAGCTTGCAAGTTTTGACTTTTTCCTGATCTTTTGTTTGATTTCTCTATATTCTGCTTATAAGTGAGACCATCTGATATTTATATTTTTCCTTCTGACTTAATACCTTCCAGCTCTATCCATGTTGCCACAAATGGCATGAATTTGTCTTTTTTGATCACTGAGTAGTATTCTATTGCCTAAATATACCAAACTTTTTGATCCATTTGTAGATTTGGGGGCATTTGGGTTGTTTCCATATCTTGGCTATTGTAAATATTGCTACAGTAATCCTAGTAGTGCCGGTTTCCTTTGAATTTAGTGTTTCTGTGTCCTTTGGGTAGATACTAGGAGTGGAATACCTGGATCATATGGTGGATCCATTTATAGTGTTCTGAGGAATCTCCACACAGCTTTCCACAGTGGCTGGACCAGTTTACATTCCCACCAACAGTCCAAGAGGCTTCATTTATCTCCACATTATCTCTAGGAATTCTTATTTCTGGTTTTGTTTGTTTGTTTGTTTGTTCGTTTTTTAGTGTGGGCCATTCTCCCTGGAGTGAAGTATATCACATCTTCCTGATACATTCAAGATCCCCTGATTCAAAACACAGCGAGAAACCACTTTGCACCTGTGAGAATGGCACATGTCAAAAAAAACAGACAAAACAAGTTCTGGCGAGGACATAGAGAAAAGGGAACAGTCCTACACTCTTTTGGGGAATGTAGACTGGTTCAGCCCTAAAGGAAAACAGTATATAGTTTTCTTAGAAAATTCGAAGTGGATCTGCCATAGGACCAGCAGGCCCACTCCAAGGTGCCCACCCGCAGAGGACTGTCACACGGCTTCGAAGGGAACCTGCACTCCTGTGATCAATGCAGCACTATTACAATAGCCAAGCTGTGGAGGAAGTGGGACACAGATAACAGAATATTACGCATCAAAAACGTAAACTCAGGCCATCTGGGGCAACATGGGTGGAACTGGAAAGGACTATGCTACTTGAAATAAGCCAAAAGAGAAAGACAAATACATCACTTACATATGGATACAGGGAAATTAAACAAAGGGCTGGACTTAAAAGCAAGCCGTTGAGCCCCTCCAGGCTGCGCCTATTGCTGACCAGGGCTGCAGACCAGCCCAGGCTTCCTGGCCAGCAGCGCTGGATGGTAACTGAACCTCTCTAGTTTGGCATCAGACTCATTTGATGACAAAGCCTGACTACAGCTGACCGAATTGCCCTTTGTGTCTTGTTGCATCTACAACACCACTGAATCTCCAGCCTCTGCTCTTTGCTGGGCTGAGATGGATTGTCTAGTTGATGCTGCAGATTATGTTGTTTTTTTTTTTTACATCACCTATATATCCAACCACATGGCCAGAAGCTGACATCTTCCAACAAACACTTATTCTCTTAATTATAACAAATCTTAGTGCTTTTATCCTTTATTTTTTCTTTGAAACACTGACCTTTTATTTGTCTATAATTATCTAATGAAACATCCAAATTTTTTGTGTGTGTAGAAGAACTGGGGTGCAGTCCAGCGGTGTGGGGGTGAGAAGATTCACCAGAAACATAGTGGGGAGCAGAACAGGCAGATCAACTGAAATACACTGCTGAGGGGAGTAGCGAGTGAAACAGGAGAGGTCTACTGTGCCATGCGGATCAGCTCCCTGACCAGGGATCATATTCAGGCTGTTGCAGTGGACCTTCTTGGTGATAGTACTGAGACTTAACCCCTAGGCCACCAGGGATGCTCAACACCCACAATTTTTAAAGAATCAAATCTTGCAGGAAATTGTTTATTGTTACGTCATTACCATGGGTTAAGTATTTCCACCACCTCACTGTTCCTGTGAGGCTGAAAAGATACAGCAAATTATGTGACAACGTAGGAGAGTTTCCAAGTGGCTGGATTCAACTCATTATCAGTGTGTGGTCCTTTCTCATTTTCACCAACATGCTGATTTGCTGGATTCACAGAGGCCTTCACCGTGGACTTGTGTATAAGTGAACCATAAATCTCATCCTCTGTAGAAGATTCCTCCTCCACCTACGAGTCATACTTCCTACCCTGCGGATGGCTTCTTCAGAGTCTACCTTGTCATCTCTGCCCTTTTATCTTTCCATTGCACCAGCTGGTTTATTTAGGTTTGTACATCTTGGTCAATATCTAGACAATTTCCATTCATAATGGTGATTTTCGTGTCCTCAATTCTTAAGGCCATTTATTAATTACTCAATTGTAAGAGGGTGGGTCCCAGGAAAAAGGGTGTGTTCCAGGTTCCCTGCCCCACCCAAGGGATGGTGGAGCTGAGCAGGAGAGATAAGAAGTTGAAGAAGGAGAGAAAGAACCGAAGAAGGAAGGAAGCAGGATGGAGAGCCAAAAGAGGTACAAGGAGCAGAGAGACGTAAAGAAGCTGCACTGGGCTGGACTGATTGAGACAGGTGTGGGTGAGAGACGTGTGGGGAGGTTAACAATGGCAACGTGGATCTTGATTTTGATTTTGCTCTTTTCCTCACAGACTTGTCTGGCTATTTCTGACACTTTTCTGTGGGTCCCTCCTGAAAGTGTTTTAGACTTGTGGCAGGCTTTCGGGCCTTGCTTTGGGCTAATCCTATTGGATGGACTTTTGCCCACGAGGAAAGGAGAACTAAACCTGCGACTGTTTTTGTACAGAGGGAGCACAGGACACGGTTTCAGGGAAACAGTAAAAGAATGGGGAGAGGACCCAGGAGAAGTGAGCCCAGGAAGAGTGAACCCTTAGGGAGAAACCAGTGTGCTTACTGCAGGGAAGAGGGACATTGGATATACAGTTGTCCCAGATTGCAGGTAAACAAGAGGTGAAATAATGAAGGAAGGCAGGAAACAAGGAATGAGGATTCACACAGGGGTTATAGGAGGGAATATAGATGAAATGCAAGTAATTCACAACTAAGGAGAGAGGGCAAAAGACAAATGGTAGCACAGGATGGAGTCTCAGATGAAGATAGGAGAGAATCAGAGTAGAAGAAATCAAGAACCAAGTACAGAGGAAAGGAGACAAATGATGGTACACGGAGAAGGTTCCTATGAAGAATAGGGAGCCCATGGGGCTCCACTGGATCTGAAAAAGCCCATTAGAATAACCCCCTCGGAGCCCCGGGTAACGCTTACTGTGGGGGACCGTGTGATTAATTTCCTGGTGGACACTGGAGTGACATACTCTGTCTTAAACTCTAAATTGACTAAAGTGAGCAAACAGACTGTACCAGTCACTGGTGTAACAGGAAGACCACAGCAGAAAGCCTTTTTGCAACCTTTGGAGTGCCACAGCTGGGCACCACACAGCTGCAGCACAGTTTTCTGTACATGGAAGAGTGTCCAATTCCGCTACTTGGTCATGACCTTTTAAGCAAGTTGAATGTACAGATTACATTCTCACTCCAAGATCAGAAGCTTCACCTGCAGTTACCTCAGGAACACGCTCTGCGTTTCCAGATGCTACTTACTCAGGATGTTCCACCAAAAGGTCAAGTGTTATCTCCAGAAATCGTGGCAAGAGTAAGTAAATGGATATGGGCTGATGGGACCCCAGAACATGCGAAAAATGCAGAGCCTGTAAAAATAGAGGTGATAGAGGGGAGCAAAACCCCAAGCAAGAAGCAATACCTCCTGAATGAGGAGGCCTTAAGAGGAATTGAGCCAATATTAAAAAGATTCCTTCAATCTGTACTCATTTGGCCCTGCCGCTCATCATATAACACTCCAATTTTGACAGTAAAGAAAACCCATAAGGGTGAGTACCATTTTGTTCAGGATTTAAGGGCCAACAATGAAATTGTCTGAGATACACACCTAACTGTGCCTAATCCCTACACCTTACTAACTGCCATACTTAGTGATTTTGACTGGTTTTCAGTACTAGAACTTAATGATGTCTTTTTCTGTATACCAATAGATGTCCGGGATCAATTGCTTTTTGCCTTTGAATGGCAAGACCCTAAGTCCAAAAGCACTCTCCAGTATTGCTGGACTGTGCTTCCACATGGGTTTAAGAAATCTCCAACTATTTTGGAGGAAATACTAGCCAGAGATCTCAAGGAGGTTCAATTAAACCAGGGCTTCTTATTGCAGTATGTAGATGATTTACTAGTTGCAGGTCCAGACTATGAATCTTGTCTGGAAAATACCATAGTGGTACTGAACCACCTGGCAGAATGTGGCTATAAAGTGTTGCCTCAAAAGGCGCAAATATGTAAACAAACAGTGACCTGTTTGGGGTTTGAGATTTAAAAAGGCAAACAGAGCCTGATGACAGAAAGAAAACAGGTAATGTCAGCCCTTAAAGTCCCCAGCAAACGAAGGACAACTTATGCTGGAGAAGACAAAACAGAGAACAGGAACAGTGACCAGCCTGTGTTGACAAAACAGCAGGAACAAGCCCTGAGAGCTGGGAGGGGCAGTGAGGGAGGTGTGTGTCCTTCCTGCAGGGTATCAGTGTCCCCCAGAATTGCCCAGGGAAACGGGCCCTGTGCTCTGTACTCCCTGCTCTCTTCCCACCCTACAGGGACCCAAGATCAACATTCAGGGGGAGATGAGGTTTTGGGCATATCCTCTGGGGCAGTTTTGAGTCCAAGATCCTCTTTCTGCTCCCTCCCCCTGAGGTGTGTGGAGCTGGGGACTGGGCTGAGAGCTGGGGTGGGGGTGGGGCACATCCTGCAGCTGCAGCCCCTCCCCCCATGAAGTGTGGCTGGTCACCAACCCAGGAGGGGGTGGGTAACTTTGGGTGTTACCCTCTCTTCTCTTCCTCAGTGTACCTGCTCTGCTGACAGGCTCCACGCTGAGTGTGCTTTGCCTTTAGGTGGCAGATGGCAGAACCCATATAGAGCATGCAGGCTTGGGGTCCTGGGGTGCCCCTCATTCTGCCTGCTAACAAACTGAGGGTATTTTCTCTGACCAGGACTCATTTCCCTTCTCTGCTGCTCTGTCTCCCCTGGGTCTCTCTTCCGAGGCAGAATCCCCCACAGAGTTAGAGGGGAGCAGGATGAGCCCTCAGTGGGATCTGACCCGGCTCCCGCTGTGTGTGGGGCAGGACCTTGTCCTTGTCCCTGGTGGGTCAGGGCTGGGCAGGGACTGGCCTTCAGGGGAACTGGACAAGCAGACATAGCAGGACAGAGATATGTGGAGGGACCCCAACTCCTTAGGGACAAGTCATGTATCCTGATGCTGCTCAGGGACACCTGCTCACACTGAGGGGACAGGACCACAAGCAGGCACTGGCCTGTCCTTCATGGGGGCCTGTTTACACAGGGATGTGACTTCCCGCCTGGGCTCCCCTCCTTGTCTCTCTCTGGGGTGACTCCTGCACACTGTGGACACTCAGCTAAGGGGGCGCCCACAGGACAAGGAACTGAGGGTTTTTCTCCAGGAGCCACAAGAACGAGCTCTGAGGCGGGTCCTTCCACGCTGACCACGGCCGCTCAGATCCGGCAACATCTCGGCCCCATCGCAGCCTCGTGGGACCCGGAGCTGGAGCCCCTGAGTGAGGCCCCTCCTGCTGCCCCCTCAGAGAATGTGCAAGATGCCAGATCTTTGTGGCTTAGCTGCTAAGTTTGAAGTGATTTGGTAAAAAAAATTAAGGCCATAAAGTGATCAGGGGCTGTTTTCTCACGAGAAACAGTGGAGGCCAGAAGCAGCTCTAGTGACAGGCAAGGTCCTGATAAAAACGAGCTGTCAGACGAGAATTCCATGACCCCTGAATGTTCTTCAGAATAAAGGTAATTTAAAAATTACTTCTGCAGTTTTTAGATTCCACTCAATTTTGCTGTTTTGTTTTTTCTCACACCATCTCCCGCGTAGTGTCTGCAGGGTCGCGGGCACGGCGGGGCTGTCCAGCAGCCTGGGACTGTGACCAGGGCTGACTCTGACCCGACTGCAGGGAGTGGGGCCTGGAGCCCCAGAATCAGCCCCCAGGGCTGGTCCTCCAGGGGGCACAGGCCTTGCTCTGCCCTCCACTTGGGCCTATGAATCTCCCTGACACCCCAGCACTGGGGAGCTGAGGGGATGTTCTGGGTCAGGACGGGATCCCCTCCTGACTGGCCCTAACTGCTTGTCCCCTAGAATCTGTCTTCCTCATCAGCAATGAGTGAGTGTGTGTTTGGGTTACACCAGCCCTGCAAGCACAGGAAAGGCCCCAAAGGAAAGTAGTTTCCTGGTCAGTCATAGCACCAACCCCTCTGCAACCCCACCAGGTGAGACAGACTCTCCCAGCCCCCCAGCCAGAGCCCTGTGTCATCCACACAGACCTCCCTGTCCACAGTGTCCCCCATGCGGACCCTTTCCTGCTCAATCCTCTCTGGTTCTCCCCTTTCTTTCTTTCTTTTTTTTTTTAAATAAATTTACTTTCTTACATTATTGTTCATTTTTGGGTAGTATTTGATTTCTCCCTTCAGGTGTAGTCGCTGTAGTTCTCCCACCATCATAACACCCATGATCCATCACCATAGTCCCTTGTACTCTTCTCTCCCTGTTTTGACCCCTCTGCCATAT
This sequence comes from Scalopus aquaticus, assembly GCA_004024925.1. Lineage (NCBI taxonomy): Eukaryota > Metazoa > Chordata > Mammalia > Eulipotyphla > Talpidae > Scalopus > Scalopus aquaticus. The sequence continues at coordinate 9,167 of PVIJ01015543.1, forward strand.
GCCTCAGCTCTGTGGTCAGCTTGCAAGTTTTGTCTTTTTCCTGACCCTTTATTCAGATTTTCTATATTTCACCTATAAGTGAAACCATCCAATATTTATCTTTTTCCTTCTGACCTTTTTCACATGGTGTAATCCCTTCCAGCGCTATCCAAGTTGCCACAAATAGCATGAGTTTATCTTACTTGATTGCTAAGTAGTATTCCATTTTGTGCATATACCACATTGCCTTGATCCATTCATCTGTTTGTAGGTATCTATTTTTTAATTTTGTTTATGCATAGAAGAACTGGGGTGCAGGCCAGAGGTGCAAGAGGGTGAAAGGATTCACCAGAGACAGAGTGGGGAGCAGAACAGGCGAATCTATTGAAATACACTGCTGAGGGGAGCAGCGGGTGAGGCAGCAGAGGTCTGCTGCGCCATGTGGGTTAGCTCCCTGGCCAGGGATTGAATTCACGCTGCTGGCAATAGCTTGATAGCACTGAGACTTTAACCCCTGTGCCACCAGGGAGGCCCCTGTTTGTGGGCATTTACATTGTTTCCATATCTTGGGTATTGTCAATAGTGCTGCAGTAAACACAGGAGTGCAGGTTTCCTTTTGAATTAGTGTTTTTGTATTGCTTGGGTAGATTCCTAGGAGTGGAATTGCTGTACCATATAGGAGATCCATTTTTAGTATTTTGAGGAACTTTCGCACAGCTTTCCGTGGTGGCTGAACCTGTTTACATTCCCACCAGATGTATAAGAGGGTTCCATTTTCATCAACCACAGCTTCACCAGCATTTGTTGTTTCTAGTTTTTTTATTTTTTTAATATGGGCCAACCTCTTAGGTGTAAGGTGGTATCCCATTGTGGTTTTGATTTGCATTTCTTTTTTTTTTAAGATTTATTTAATTATGCATACAAGCTGGGATGAAGACCAGAGGTGTGGGGCGGCAAGAAGGTTCATCTGGTTCTTCCCTTTCTACTTCTTTTGATCTCCAGTCACTAAAGTCCCCATTTCCATCCTCTGCTCTCTTTACCAGGTGTCTCCCCATCTTCCTAACCAGTGCCCTGGGGGCTCTCCTAGTCCCTCCCCTCACCCTATGGATGGAGAATTTAGGGTTGATTCCCAGGAGGAGGCGCTTTCATCCCTGGGAGCAGAAGCAGAAACAAATTACAGGGACTTAAGAATCCAAGTTTCCATCTCAAGAGACTGAGGGAACTTGTATATTTGGGGTACCTGTCCAGAACCTGGGAAACAGCAGTTTTCCTAGGGACGTGGTTCTATCCTCAGTCACACATTAAGGAGGAACTTTGAGGACCCTGAACCTGTCACTGGACCTGGGTTCCCCCTTATGTGCAGTTCCTTGTCCTGCTGCTGGGAGCCCAGGGAGCTCTGGGAAGCTCCTGGCTGAGCAGGAGAAAGGGCAGCTCTGGTCTTCTGTGCTCAGCCCTGTGGCCACACGAGGGCGCTGCGAGCTGTTCTGGATTCTGGTGGGGCCACCAGAATTGGACAGGGTATGAGGTGGGCAGGGTTGGTTGCTGGCAGCCTGGGGGCTGAGAAGCTCTGTGAGGAGTCAGAGAGCCAGGGCTCAGAGAAGAGGAGACTCCAGATCCCTGCCCTGTGTGTGAGGTTTCCATCTTTTCTCCCTAGAACCCCTCTCTCCAATCCCTTGACAACAACACCTGGGAAAACTGGAGAGTAGATCATTTTTTCCTTTTACAATCTATTAAATGTTGAAGGAATTTAAAAAAAACATTTAAAGAATACTGTTAGGGGGAGAAAAGAGCACAAGGGCCTATGGTGATGGTTCAGGAGTGATATGGTGATGGGAAATTTATGGGAACTACACTGAAGGGAGAAATCAAACATTGTACAAAAATGAATGATAATGTAAGAAAATTAAAAATAATAATAAAACTAACTTCTTAGAAACCAAGCACTTTTTTTTATCTGTAAAAATGTCTGTATTTATTGTAAGTCATCGCTTGTCACCTTCAGTTTTCCAGATTCTCTTAGATGAGCTGAGTTGATGGCTGCGCAGGTGCTGCAGTGGGTGAGGGGGGGGGGGTCCCAGGGAGTGGGTGCCCCGGTCACCAACCGTCTGTCTGTTTCCCAGATCACCTGAATGTCTTAGGGCAGCTTCAAGTTTAACTTGATCAAGACTATGCTTCCCTCTTGTTTCCAACACCCACTTCAGTTTCTTTCAGGACACCCCCGTGTCTCTCTTTATCTTAGAGCTTCCCTCACTGAGTGTGCTTCCCTCTTTTATGCTGTTGCCAATTCTGATAAACTCTTTATGCATAATGTCCCTTGTCTCTGTCTCCAGTCAGGTGACTTAATCACCATTCGAGTCCATCCATTCTGTTACAAGGCAGGGTGAGGTCACCATAGCACCCCAAAACCTGCCTGCTCTGAATAGATTCTGCCATCTGCCATGTCAAGGCAAAACAAACTCTAGTGCATAGGACCATCAATGGAAAAGAACTTTCCTACAAATAGTGTGTGATAGGGAGAAGAGAATGAATATGGTTAAAATAGTTTGCAATTAATACACACCCAAAATTACCCATCTCCTCATGGGTAAATGCCCAGCAAACAGGGTTGGCCAAAGCGAGGCCACTGAGGCCAGAAGAAACAAAACCAAGAATACTGTTAGGTTTACAGAAAGGTTGCAAAGGTGCTAGAGCTCCAGTACACACCACCATTTCCACAGTGTTCACATCTTACATGACCACGGTCATCTTTGAGTTAGTGAAGCAATATTGACTCCCTGTTACAAACTCCATAGTTCACCATAATTTATTTCCATTGCATTAGTGTTTGTTTATGTCCTTATTATGTTCCAGGAGCCCATCCAGGACCCCTCATTCAGTTCCAATCAGGTCTCCTTAAGGCGCCTCTGGCTGACAGTTTCTCAGTTTCCTTGTTTTATTGACATGGGTGAGGAATGATGTCATTGTGGAGAGGTGTTGGGTTCATAGATGGGGTGACCTGGATGACCTCTGAGAAAGTTTCACCAATTTCAGACCTCCCTGTTGGTGCAACGGGGTAAGCATGGAGCTGTTGGTGGCTGCAGCATGAGTTCAATGCCTGGCCAGGGAGATTTCCACATGGCGCAGCAGACCTCTCCTGCCTTGCCCACTGCTCCCCTCAGCAGTGTATTTAGGTCTATCTGCATGTTCTGCTCCCCACTCTGTCTCTTGTGAACCCTCTCACCATCCCACACCTTTGTCCTGCACCCCAGCTAGCATGCAAAAATAAATCTTTAAAAAAAAATTTTTTTAAAGTTTCACCACTTTTTTTTTCAGTGGTACTTAAAGCATTTCCCCAGGAGGCAGAACCTTTTAGTTAAACCAAATAAGCAAGTTTATTATATCAAAAAAAGAAAGAAGTAGACGCTTGTGCAGACACAAGCAGGCAGGAGAGCTGCCCCTGAAGAGGGCAGGTGTGTTAGGAGAAGCCTGCAGGCCCCCGGCGAGCAGCCTTGGGAGCAGAGCTGTGTCTTCCCAGGGCAGAAATTGCACTGATTTAGTGTTCTTGATGGGAGGAGTTCATTCCTTTGTGGATTTTTTAAAAAGATTTATTTATTTATGCATACAAGAACTGGAGTGTAGGCCAGAGGTGTGGGGGGGGGGGGCGGAGTATGTGAGAAGATCCTCCAGAGACAGAGTGGGGAGCAAAACAGGCAGATTGACTGAAGTACACTGCTGAGGGGAGCAGCGGGCAAGGCAGGAGAGCTCTGTTGCACCATGTGGGAAGCTCCCTGGCCTGGGATCTAACCTGTGCTGCAGTGGCTGCTGATAGCTTCATAATGCTGACACTCAACCCTTTGGGCCACTAGGGAGGCCCCTCTTTTGTGGAATTGCTATCTGTTGTTAAACTAATTACATCTGGGGTGTGAATAGGTTTATTTGTAAGGACCAGCAATTCTCTGCAATGGCCCCATCTCCATATCCCACCTCTGGTCTGCATCTCCAGAAACTTTAGTTGACACCTTGAAGCCTGTGGGTGCTGTTACCCTGATTACAGCTGCTGCTGCTGCTATTACAGGAGTCTAGCTGTGAAAAGCCAGGAATTTAACCCTTGAGGTCCCACAGGTTCTCATCTCATGAAGCCATAGAAGACAAATAAGGAGAGAAGCAAATCTTTATTTAGGAATCAGAGAAGTTTATTTAGAGAAAAAGAACAAAAGTGAAGACTCTAAGGCAGTGAAGCCACGGAGGGGCAAAAGACCCCATTGGCCCATGTCTGGGGATATTTAAACTTTTTTTCTCTGTCCTAAAATCTCATCATCCTGCTTTGTGATGGGCTCTCTCTCCTGTGGCCACACTCGTTAGGGCAGAGGTGCCCATTGCTCTTACCTTAGAATTTCTCCTTTACCTCCCCTGTCCAAGGTCTTCTTCTCTCAAGATTGATTGTCCTTGTTTATTTAGTCCTCCTGGACTTCCTGTCCTCATCTCTGGAGTGTGTTTGGTTAGCACCTCTTAGAATTTACTGCCCTTTTCTCAGAAGCCTCTTTAACTCTCCCAAAGTCCCTGCCTGTGCTGTCCCTGAAGCTGCCTACTTACCCCTAACTTGCCCTGGAACTCAACATACGAATTTTTCATTTCTGTAGCTGGTTTAAGAACTATGTTCATCATTTCTACCCCCACCTCCAGTTTCTGGTCTTATGACCCCTCCATCCTAAATTTTCTACTCTTGGCCTCCAACAAAGAGCACTGCTCATGAATATTGTCCCTCAATTTCAGTCTTTTTTTTTTGAATGGGACAAGGGTTCAGGGCCATTGTCCACTCGGCACATCAGAACTCATCACGCCCACCTGACTGATCACTGACGGTGTTAACTCTTAACACCAGGCTAAGGTAGTTTCCCAGCTTTCTTCCTGCAAAACTTCTTTTTGTTCCATATATTTAGATGCTGTTGTCTTTGGAAGGACATCACTATGGGCAGCTCACTCTGACGGGTGATCTGCTATAAGCACATACATGCATGAAGGCTTTTGTGCAACTACAAGTCTTCAAATTAGCTGGGTAACTGGCTGGGGCAGTGATCACTGGGTCATATGGTCAGATTTTTCAGCTTTCAAGCAAACTGTCAAATATCTTCCATACTGACCGCGCCATCCTGCATTTGTGCCGGCAGCGGTACGGATTCCTGTTGTCCACGTGCTGGGCAGCACCTGGGATTGTGTCGTGTTTGGATTTTCGTCTTCTAATAGTGGAATAAGGTGGGCCACAGGGAAAGGGGGAGTGTCCAGGTACCTTGTCCCCCCCCCCCCAAGGAGGAGAAGAAGCTGAGGAGGAGACTTAAGGGAGGAAGAGAGAGATGGGGAGAAGAGACCTGGAGGTGGCCCATGGAGCAGATTAACATGTGAAGAAGCTGCACTTGCTTCTTGGCCTTGAACTTGTACCAGGGACTTGGGGGACATGGAAGGAGACACTTGGACAGACATGGGTGAGAGACCCGTGGGGAGGTTAACAATGGCAGGATTTATCTTAATTTTGATTTTTCTCGTCTCCTTCCAGAAGGGACTTATCTGGTCCCTTCTACCCCTTTTCTTTGGGGTGGCAACATTTGTACCTCAATTGTCTTGTTTTGGGCCCACACTATTTGGCTGGGCACCTACGCACAAGGGGATGGGGAACTTTGGGTGCTTGATGTAAACACTTTAATCTTTTTTCATCTTAATGGCACACTAATTGTATTAAAGTTCCTTTGTATAATGGGTCTCACACTAGAGTATGTTTTGTCTTGATGTGGCAGGTGGCAGATCTTAGGGTGTCCCTCACCCTGTCTGGTAACAACAGGTGCGTAGTGGTGTGTCATTTTTGTTCTTATTTGTCTTTCCTTAATGATCGATGATATTGAGCATCTACTCATATTCTTATCTGTCATCTGTATCATTTCTTGGTGAAACGTCTGTTAAAGTCTTTTGCCCATTTTTAAAATGAGGTACCATTATTTCCAACACTGCTTTTGTCCTTCTAAAAACTGGCTTATTTCTTTCTGATCATTGAGTTTTAAAGGTTATTTTCTAAATTCTAGATACAAGTTCCTTTATTAGAGTCATGAGTTGCAAAGTTTTTCTCCCACTCTGTGTCCTGAATCCATATCTCTATAGAAGCATAGATATATTGATATTTTTTGAGACGAGGGGTAATAAATTGCCAATTTCCTTTGGGCAGATACTGGCTGACTGGGGTGTTGGGGATGGAGGGGAATGATTTATATTGTGTAACCTTGAGTGTTCTTTAAATGCTCTTGTATACACAAGAAATAATGTTTTCAAAAGTAAATTACACTAAATTCCTCAATTTATGCAACACTTCACAGATGTCATCAAAGCCTGCACATCGTCATCTCGCAGAGTCCATGGTTTCCCTCAGGTGTTGTCCATTCCGTGGGTGTTGGACAAATGTATAATGACCTGTACCCATCATTACAATGTCATGCAGAGTATTTTCACTGCCCTAAATATCTTCTGTGCTCCAAGGAAACAAAATCAAATATAAACCAATGGGACTGGTGGAGGCTAAGAGTAGAAAATTTGGGAAGGAGGCATCACAAAAACAGAAACTGCTGCCATAAGACCATGAAATCGCGTGGAAGGGGTGTTTGGTCCCTTCGTGGTCGCCAACTGAAATCGGGCAGAACGGGCCTCAAATGCCCAGGCTCTGAGGCAAGAGCCACCAAAATGCCCCAAAAGGCCAAATACAACAAAGGACAGTGCCTGATGGGAGGACAGGGCACTGCCTGTGGGTCTCACCTGCGCGCACAATTGCAGGAGACTTCAGGCTACAGGAACAACAGCAGCAAACATGGGGTTTACTGTACAAACAGGGGAAACAGCTCGCTGCAGCCTCAGGTGGCGGCCGCCTCACCCAGAACGCAGCGGGGACGGCAGCGCCTTGGGAGGTGCTGGGTTAGACCAACAAACAGGCCTCTGAGACACCAGGCGCAGCCTCTGGGGCTCCTTTCAGGCTGCGTCAGAGACAGCACCGGAGGCCCAGACTCTGCAGAGTCCTTCGGCTTCTCTTCCTCCTCGGAGGGCGGCTGCTGGTGCTTCTTTTCCTCTTTCTTCTCTTCCCAGAGGCCAGGAACTGACTTCTCTCTTCTCTCTTCGGAGTCTGAAACCGTCGTCTTTCTTCTCCTGGGGGCTGGTCGTGTTGTGTCTTCTCCTGTTCGGTTCAATCTTTTCCCCCCTCTTTGGTCCAATCTTTTCCTCCTTTGACTTTTTTTTTTTCGGTCCCTCCAGTCCTGGCTTATATCCTCTCCCAGAGTACCATCCATAAGTCTGATTGGACCTTGTTCAATCCTGGAGCTGATAGGTCCAACCCATCAGCTCCTAGCACCTGATTGGTCCATACAAAAAATGGCAGTTACTGGGCAGGAGCAACTGCCATAACTGACTCTGGAGCAGCGGGATAAGAGGCCCTACCGCTCCTTCAGGCACCCAAGCTGCTAAGGCAGCTTGGTTCCGTTAACAACCAGAGCCCTAAGGTGGGTAGAAATGATGAAGGTAGCTGTTAACCAAGCTATAGAAAGGTAAAGTAACTGGAGGCACAGACTGAGGTGCATCCAGGTGGGGATATGGAGGTTAAGGGCCACTGTAAAAAAAATCACAGGTCCTTTCAAATTGACCTCATCAAAATAAATACAGAAAAAGTCCTCAGATGCCAACCCTAGACATTTAGTAGCAGTTAACAATCCCACAAGGAATGAGCCCCTCCCAAAGAGAAGAGGCTGTATCAGTGTGATCTCTGCACTGGTAAGAGGAGCCCCCTGCCCTCCTGTGCCTCTGCAGGGGCTTCTCTTCACCAACTTCTCCCTCTGCAAAGCAGCAGGGGCAGCTCTCCCCGAAGGCCGCCCGCCTGGGACCATGCAGGTGTCTCTGACAATCCTGCCCCTGTCAGGGCAGCTCTTTCTGCCCACTTGTGTCTGTGCAAGCGTCTTTGACTTCCCTGCCCTTTTTATAATAAACCTGCCCTTTTGAATATAACTAAACATCTCTGCCTTGTGGGGAAACTCCTGGGGAAAGTCGCCATGTGCTGCTGAAAGGGGCGCTCCCATGAAGCTTTTCCAGAGTTAACCCAAGGACCCTGCTCTCTGAACCCAACACCTCTCCAAACTGACACCAGAACTACATCAAACTAAAAAATTTCTACATATGAAGGGAATTATCATTAAAGTGAAAAGAAGGTTTATTGAGTGGTGGAAAATACTTACAAATCACATCTAAGGGATGGTTAATATTCATAATCTACAAAGAACTCCAAAACAAGATAAATAATCCAATAAAATCGTGGGCAGGGGAGCTAAATAGGCACTTCTCCAGAGAAGAAATACAGATGGCAATCAGGCACAAGAAAAATGTTTATCATCGTGTATCATCCGGGAAATGCCAGTTAAAACCACAGTGAGATGCCATCTCACACCTGTGAGAATGTCCTGTATCAAAAAGACCAGAAGCAACAAGCACTGCAGGGGTGTGGAGAAATGGGGACCCTGGTACACTGTGGGTGGGAATGGAGACTGATCCAGCCCCCACAGAAAACAGAATGAAGGTTCCTCAAAATATTCAAAATAGATCTGCCACATGGTCCAGTATTCTATTCCTTGTTATTTATCCAAAGAAGGTAAAAACACTAATTCCAATGGATAGATGCCTCCTTTGTTCATTGCAGCGCTGTTTACAGTAATCAACCAGTGGAAACAGCCTAAGTGCCCATCAATAAATGAGTGGATAAGGATGATGTGAGCTATACACAACGGAATATTATGAAGGTGTGAAAAAGATGTCATCTTGAATTTGCAACAAAATAGTTGGATGTAGATGGGATTATTGTAAGTGAAATCAGTCAGAAGGAGAAAGTTAAATACTGGATGATTTTATTCATGTGGAATATAAAGAAACAAAACAAAAACAAATGAAACTAGCCAAAACATACACTAAAAATATGACTGAAGAATTGAGGCTGTGTGGGGTGGTGGGTTTGCGGGTAGGAAAAAGAGTGGGAAGAGAGCCCACTGGACTCTGGTGGAGGACGATGAGTGTCCTTATGGTGGGTGTGATATGGTAACAAATATTGAAAAGATGTGACCCTGTACCTCTGAATCACATATAGTGTTGCAAAATGATGTTACCTTGATAGAAAAAATACAATACTCAGGGAAAAACGAAACTGTCTTAAGCAAGCAAGAAAGAAAGAAAGAAAGAAAGAAAGAAAGAAAGAAAGAAAGAAAGAAAGAAAGAGAAAGAAAATTGTCTTCTCCATCAATCACTGATCTTAGGATCTCACTTTCGCCTCCTCACTGTCATGCAGACTAAGGGGCAGGTTTCCCACAAGGTCAGAGGCAGGAGGTGCAGGGACTCCTGGGGCTGCTCAGACACCGCTGAGTAGAGACACTGCAGAGAGGGCGGCTCTGAGGGGAACCAGAGACAGAGAGTCAGATAAACCCCAGTGCTGAGTGAGGAGCTGGATCCCAAGGAAAGGGGAGTGAGTGAGTGAGTGAGTGAGTGAGTGAGTGAGTGAGTGTGTGTGTGGGAGAGAGAGAGAGACAGAGAACCAGGGCACACAATATAAGACAGTGGGAGGATAATTACACATCAGTTGTCCCCAGAATAAAAGAATTCAAATCCCATAAGAGTAAAGAGCCAGTACAACACCTTGGTAAGAAAAGTTCCATGAAGAAGCAGGTTTTGAGCAGGACTTGAAGAAGCTCTGGATCTGAGGAAGAGGAGGAGGTTAGAACTATTCTCATGGTTGGACTGAGCTGTGAGGATCTGGGGAAGCGACTGTGGCAGCTGCACTGAGGAAGGTTCTCTGAGCTGAGGTAGCTGAGGCCTCAACATGGTCAAATCCACCGGACAACATTCCAGAGTGAGGTGGGTCCTCTTAGTGACAGGCACCTACTACCTGCCCAGGCAGCCCTTCTCTTGTTAAGATGAATTGTAAAAATTCCTCCTGAGGGGCCTCCCTGCTGGTACAGCAATTAAACTCTCAGCACTATCAAGCTATCAACAGCCACTGTGATCCAAGTTCAATCCCCAGCCAGGGAGCTGACCCACATGGCAAAGCAGACCTCTCCTGCCTCACCCTCCGCTCCCCTCAGCAGTGTATTTCAGCAGACCTGCCTGTTTTGTGCCCCATTCTGCTTCTGGTGAATCCTCTCACTCCACACATCTCTGGCCTACACCCCAGTTCTTGTATGCATACATAAGTTTCTTAAAAAATCTTTAAAAAACACAACACCTCTTTCAACCCTGGATTGTATTGGTAAAAATGACTCTTGAATGCAGAACAACTTCCCTGCTAAAACTCTTAGGCAGCAGAAGGCATTGCAGTTGTTCTGCCTGCAGAATAGAGGAGATTCAGGGTTGCTCTAAGATGTCACACACACCCCAATAGCCTCTTGAGATTTGGGGGGGGGGGTGAAGGAAGCATCACTGGACAGATAATTAAAAGGACAGAATAGCCCTGAGGAGATAGGGCTATTGGTTAGGTGGGCTGTGTGGACAAATAAAATACTGTGCTATTTCTAGAAAGTTTGTGATCTTGACATATTTATCAGGTGTTTTTTGGAACAAATGGCAAATCTAACTCAGTCTTGTCAAAATGGGGACTCACCAACTTACAGAACAAACGAAAGGTGAAGCCGGGAGCAGGCGCCTGCACAGAGCCCGCGCCCCTGCTGCCCCTGCTGGAAGCCGGGACCAGCCTGTCTGGGGAGGGCTGTCCTGGGCCAGCACGGCCCTGATGGGGCTGGTTCTGGGTCAGCGGTAAGAAGTCATTGGCTCTGGCTCTCAGCTCTACTCCTCAGTGTCTGTGCTGTCTGTTCTAGAAATGACCACTGACCTCTGTTCAAACAGAGTAAGGGGAAATCTTCATGTAACGGCCCTTGAAATATTTGAACTCTTATGTGGATAAGAGTGAGCAGGAAAGGCAGGGCCTGCTCACTGGCCATTTCTAGAGCTGACAGAAGCCTCCCAGCCCGGCTCCCTTTGGTTTCAGAATATGTGTCCCACACTGCTTCGGGGCAGCCTCTCCATCCCCACAGCCCAGCGCCCAGGAGACAAGAGGCCAGACAGATGAAGAGCAACACTGCCTCCCGCAGGCCTGGGGAGGAGGAATGTGGGGGATGAGGGAGCTCCATGTGTAGCTCACTGTTCTCTCCCTCCCAGAGGGACCCTCGCAAGGTCACAGAGTGGAGGAAAAGGCAGGGCTGCGGGCACCTCCGTGTGAGTATTCTGTGTGGGCCCAGGCAGAGCCTAATATCCACACCCCAGGGGGCCCAGATCTAATTCCTGGTGATAGGGCCTGTGTTCTGCTCTCAGGGGTGGTGGAAAATGCCATATACAGGGGCCTCCCTGGTGGCACAATGGGTAAGCGCAGCGTTGTGGAGCTATTGGCGCCTGGGACTGTGGTGTGGGTTCGATGCCCGGCTGGAGATTCACACATGACCCAGCAGATCTCTCCTGCCCAGCCCACTGCTCCCCTCAGCAGTGTATTTCAGTTGATCTGCCTCTTCTGCTCCCCACTCTTTCTCTGGTTCAACCTCTCACCGCCCCACATCTCTGGTCTGCACCTCAGCTTATATGCAAAAATAAACAAATCTTTTTTAAAAATGCCATATACAGTGGCCATTTTCCTGCAGCCACGTGACCTGAGGCTGGAAGTGGTGACTGTCCCCTGCAGGGCGTGTGCTGACACCTGACACCTTCCTCCTCTGCTCAGTCTGCAGAAATCAAACTAACCCTGCATGAAAATCCCCAATGCCAGAGCTGACCTTGGATTTCAAAAAGGACAGGTGACAATCACAAGTGCAGAAAAAGCAGACCATCACTTTTGCTTTTCAGGGATCTTTGACAGGGAAAACAGCTCCATTCCTTGGCCTCTGTGGACCCAGCACAGCTGACCCTGTGATCCTGACAGGGACAAGGCTTTCCTCGGCCTCTCATGAGAACCTGCTCAGAAATGGGTTAGTTACCAGAGTCAGGGGTCCTGTGTATTAGCCCCATGTTGGCGTCAGAGAAGAGACAGGTGTGTCAGCCTCCCTGCATCACATGTGTGGGTCATGAGGACGGAAGGTCTGTGTTCTCCTCCTGTCCCTGGATCTGCCCACCGAGGCCAGCAGGAGCCCTGGCAGGTGCTCCAGGTGCTAATCACTGTCCATTTCCAGCCACAGCCCCCGCCCAGATTCCCCACCATCTAAAGAAGTGGTTCTGAAACCTCAGTGCAGAAGATCTAGGATGATTGTTGAAAACACAGGCTCCTGGATCTTCCCACAGAGAACCTACAGCATCTCTGGGAAAGATGATGATAATCTTCTCTCTGAGATGAGCTCTGGGTGTTTAGGGATCGCTCTTTAGGAAACATGGGCCTAGAGCAGAGCTGCTGAAATTCCAGCAGGTAAGCAGAGAAGAGAAGGTCTTTGTTAAAATATAGACCCGGTTCCTGTCATTCTGGGGCTGATCCTGAAATCCATTCTCACGGGCATGAAAAGGTGTATCATAAGGATTAAGTTTTATTCTAGTTCATTTAGCCTTCTTTATAAAGGGGTTCACTTTATAATGTGTTGTTCACAGTCCAGTGCCCAGAGCCCAGCGGTCCGTGCATCAGCAGGTGCATCCCGAGGCCTGAGTCTGAGCCCGTCAGGCGAGTGTGTGCTCCAGGCCCTGCCCTGCTCACCTGCCTGCGCCGACTCAGCGCCACGGGCTGTGGGCAGGGGCCCAGCAGGTCTGGGGTGTAGCTGTGTTCCTGGGATTTGCCAGGATGGAAACTGTGAGCTGTCCCATCATGACTCAACGTCATTATCAGGGCACATCTGTCCTTAAGCCGAGAGGACGCGGTCTGAGCAGAGAGCAGACGAGCACACCTTATGCCCTGACTCTGCCTGCAGGTGTGAGGCCCTGGCCTGGCCTCAAGTACACGCGCCATTTCCATCTCAGGTGGGAGGTTTATTTTGCACTTTCCCTCTCTTAGATTTAGACTCTCAGAGGACCCCATGGGATTAAAGGTCACATGTTTTTTCTTGGTGTGATAAACAGTATTCATTAGGATTTGGTAACAGTAATGTGGGTATATTTTTTGGAGTTATTTTCTAGAAGTTAGATTCGAATTATTTACTGCTATATCTTAAGGAACTGGCGGGAAAGTGTCAGAGGAAAGGTGGAGGTGTCCGCAGCCCTTCCCTCACAGCCCGGCCCAAGGATAGTCCCCGAGTGGCCCCTCAGGGACTCTGCTGCCTCCTCTAAGTGAGCAGAGGACTTGCATCAAGGAGGAGGGACCCTGCTCTGTCATGTCTCCATCCTGGGGTGTGTGTGAGTGAGCCCCCGAGCACATGTGCAGACAGCACAGGACCAAGCCCAGGGCGTCTTGAACTCAAGGGTTCCTGGGGCCTTTCTTTGGGGGGAAGAACTTGACCTAGAACTTGACTAGAAGAGACAAAGGCAGTGTCTGCTCCTCTGCTGTGCAGCCAAGATCTAAGCCCCAGTGGCTGTGGCTCTCAGGCTTGGCTGGTTCTCAGTGTGCTCACCTGGTGGCTTCCTTGCCTGGCCCGGGCCTGCCTTAGGCCTCTTCTCTAGCTCAGGGTTTCAACCTGTTCTTTGGCTCTATGAGCAGAGAAGGCCCCTTCCCCTGCACAACAGGCGCACGCTCCCATTTTCAGGGGCTCACAGGCCCTCTCAGGACCAGGCACCTTCTGTGAGGACGTCCTGCCCCGCCAGGAGGGTCACCAGGCCCGACCTTGCTGACCTCCTCTGGTTCCTCCCCTGTGATAACCGAGGCTCACCGAGACAGCCTTATTCCTTCAAGCAATCGGGTGTTTCCTATGAAAAGCACAGGAGTGGGCTGCTGAGCCCCTGTGCCACCTACGGCTCTGGGGGACACCCATCATTTGTTCCTGCTGGGCATCAGGGCATGTTTTCTGGTTTCCCTGATGATGGATCAGTCCTTCGCTTAAAACCCAAATCCGGGAAGAGTGAGCCATTTTCTTGGTTTGGCACAGATGTAATTAGCACCATTTGCTCTTTCAGGTGATGTCATGCCTGAGCTTGAATATCGTATCTGAGCTTGCCCCTATTGCTTGACAAGGTCACATTAAGGGTTAAAATATCCTTCATGGAAATGTTTCTATAAAAAGTCAGAATGTGATATTTCTGCTCATAAACAATGTAAGTATAATATTTTGTAAATTAAAATAAAAACAATAATTAGCTTCTCCACTATGCCTGCATGCATGTAGCCTTTCCATTGTCTGAGACCAGACGATTAGGTCCAGGTGCTGAGCTGTCTTTTGATAAAAATGCATTCTTGCCTGGTTAAGGACTAATATTTAAAACATTGCCCATAATTTCCCCCCGCTTGCCTCAGAAAAATCAGCACATAGATTAACAACTTCAGAGGCTGGCACAAGATGGTCTCTTTGTTTAGTCTCGGTTTTCAGGCAAAAAACACTGAGACATTAAATAGCAGTCTGGACCCCAGGCCCAGGACATAAATATTAAACAACAAAAATTTTCCCAGAAACGTGCTGATCATGTGTCTGTAAAAAATATGTACTCTGCTATTGGCTATTGTCTATGATCATCCTATCGTTGTTTATATTATCTTCATAGTTATGCTTAATAACTTTTATAACCCTGCTATCCAAAAAATAAAGTAGAGCAGTTTTATCACTCTTTCTGGTGTGTGCTGTCTCTCATCCCCTTCCCCTTCCCCCCATTCACCAACACCTTCTCCACCCTCCTCAGAACCGACAATAACTTTGCCCAGAGCTAGCCTCCAGCAAGGTCACTGGAGGGCAGCTTCATTGGGCACTTTCCTTACATTTCTAGACTCCAGAAATATTGCCCTCTGCCCAGCTGGTAACAGGCTCCTGGAGACAATAGACTTGAGAAATATGTCCCAATCCTGCCTGTGTTTATCCTCAGTGTCCCCCGACACGGCCCTTCCTTTGCTCCTGTCATGCAGTTGCTCCATTTGCCATCTCAGCAGTAGGGGGGTGAGCCAGACCCAGGTTAGACTTGAATACATGCTTGACCACCATGTCCCCTGCTTCCTGAACCTCAGCTTCACTGCAGAGAAGTTACAGGACCACCAGGCACAGCTCTGAGATTGAGTTAGAGGTATAACAATGCTTTAAAGTATGCCGGACTATGAGGGTATTAATTAGGTTAGTTGGCTCAGGAGTTAACTTGTCAGGAAGTGATGTTCTAGATAGTACTCTTACATAATTCTTTATGAAATCAGATGACTATAAATTGGTATATCACGGAGTCTTGGAACAAGAACAGTTATGTTTGTTGGAGCCCAGGGTTTGTGTCCCAGGTCTGTCTCATGCTAAATATGGGGATGCTTCCACTCTTGCCTGTAAAATGGGGCTAATAAAGTCTCCCTTGTCTGCCTCACATAGGTGTTAAAAGAATTAAGCTTAAACCTACAGTTCTGTGTAAGTGAACTATACACTGCTTACAAGAGATGAACTTTCAATATAAAGACACCTTGAAGGTAAACTGATGGAAAAAAGATAAGCTATGAAGATAGAAACCATAAGGAGGTGGGAATGGTTCTATTAAAAACAGGGAAAAAAGGTTTCAAAATAGAATTCATTGGCAGATATAGAGAGCCCCCTGGTGATGATAAAATCTAATAGAATGAGAAACTTCACAGTTACAGATAGAAAGGAGACCACAGTCGCTTGGCAAGGCTAGGGAGAGAGGACCAAATATAAAGGTGCAGCTATTTACAATAGCTAAAATATGGAAACAACCTAAATGCCCAAAACCAGATGCCTGGATCTGAAGATGTGCTATATATACAAATGGAATACTACTCAGCAATCAAAAAGATAAACGTATGCCATTCACAGCAACATGGATGGAACTGGAAGGGATTATGCTCAGTGAAATAAGTCAGAAGGAAAGAAAAATATTTCATGGTTTCACTTACAGAAGGAACACAGAGAAACCATACAAGAGATGAGGGAAAAA
Source organism: Scalopus aquaticus (assembly GCA_004024925.1). Taxonomy (NCBI): domain Eukaryota; kingdom Metazoa; phylum Chordata; class Mammalia; order Eulipotyphla; family Talpidae; genus Scalopus; species Scalopus aquaticus. The sequence goes on from PVIJ01015543.1 coordinate 25,142, forward strand.
GACAAAACTAGTGGGCAAACTATAAATTAAAAACATTCATGAGGGTGGAGTGTGGGAGGGAAGAGATACGTTTCATGGGTATCTTGGTGGTGGTAATTTTATGGGGACAACACCTGAGAGGAGAAATCAAACACTGTACAAAAATGGAGAAGGGGGTAAAAATATATATATAAACAAATAAATTTCAAAAAAAACAACTACAGAGGTAAAGGAGACATTTTGGGATGAGGGGACTGTGCTGTCTTTGCTCTATGGTAGTTCCAGGCGTCTAAATAATCATTAATATTTATCTAACTGTCCATCTAAAGCTGGTGAATTTTGTTTCATGTAAAGATCTTAAAAAATAAAATCGGGAAGAAAGTAGACAAAGTAAATATACAATAGATAACTAAAAACAGAGAATTCATTGCTAATAGTTCTGCCCTAAGGAATTTTAAAAGAATTCTTTCAGATTGAGGGAAATGACAAAGAATTAATAACTTGCACATTTATAGCAATAACTAAAAACAAAGACACACATAATACCATTTTTTGTGGATTTGTCTTAATTTATTGAACAGTTATGACTGCTTCAAGTTTTTGAATTGTAAATTTAATTTGGCTTAAATCTACTTTGGTTTAATATATATTACAATATTAGCATTAAGGTGGTTAAATGGAACTATATTGCTATAAGTTTCCTATATATTTTATAGGATATATTTCAATTAAGTAGTTTTTGAAAAATTAAAGATAGATTTAAATACAATGATAAAAATATTGAAATAAATATCTCTAGAGCCACATGAAGAATTAATCTCACAGAAAAAACACTTGCTTGAATCAAAGAAAGGTAGAAAAAGATGCAATGGAATAAAAAAGATGTGAGACAATGAAAAAATAAATATCAAAATGATAGATTCAAATCTGACCATAGTAAAAATCATATTAAAAAAATTAACTAAAATAACAATCAAAAGTTTGAGGTTGTCATATTGGATAATATCAAGGCAGACTTGTATTCTACCATTGTAGAAAGACTTTCAACGCAAACAGAAATAGATGAAAGGAAATGCCAAAGAAATAGAAAGCAGGACCATGAAACTTTACTGTCATTGCCAGCAGGTGGCAGGAGCGAGGCCCCAGGGATCCAGGCTGCAGGTCCTGCCTCTGCCCAGGAGGGAGAGAGACTGGGCAGCAGGCCTGGGCTCCAGGGCTGGGGAGTGGGGAGGGCACCCTTCAGGCTCCAAAGGCAGGTGGCCTCACCCTGGGCAGGAGGGTCCATCCTTGGCATCTTGGGTATAGTGTGCGGACACCTGGCCCTGGAGGATGGGGAGGGGGACACATTTGTTCTGGGGAAATGTTAGTAACCTAGGCCCTGTCTCCTGGCTGATCTCCTGTGGCCACCTCAGACTCCAGGCTCCTCCCGCCCCTGCCCTCTGTGCCCCAGAACATGGAGCCCAAGGCCTGGGCCCCTCCTCCTGGTGCAGGGGCTCCTGGGGCCTGAGATGGTGTCAGGGGCTGAGGGCTGGGAGCTGAGATGGGCTCAGACTGGGCTGTGAGGTCCCAGCACAGGGAGGGGCTCTGGAATCTGGGGTCAGGGCCCAGGGCTGCCCCCTGCAGGAGGCACAGACCTTGTGCTCCCCCTCTCTGGGCTCCTTGATTCTCTGTCACCCCAGCATAAGGCGGGCCTGCTATGGAAGAGGGGAGTCCCTTAATCACCACTCCCCTCTTCCTTTCCCTTCTTCACCTGGAATTTGAGCTGTCCCCCACCTGCAGTGTGGGGAACGCCTTACACTTAAGTACAGTTTGCGGGTCAATCACAGAGGTGTTGGCACAGAACTAGGAGATTCCTGCACATCCCACACTCACTTCCCCCAGATTGTCATTGCTCAGATATAATTGAGACTCTCCCAGCAAGAACCCCTGGGCCTCTCCCCACACAGACCATCCCTCTCACTGGGTGTCCCCTAAGCTGACCCTTCCCTGCCCCCATCCTCTCTGGTCCCTCCCCCTCCACTCCTTCTGGCCTCCATCTCCTAAAGTCCCATATTTCCTCCCTCTCCACACTCCTCCAGGAGCCTCCCCTGTTGCTTGCCCATGACCTTGGGGGTCTGTCCTCCTGGCCTCTTCCAGCCCATCCTAGGGATGGGGAGATTAGAGTTGATTCCCTGGAGGAGGAGCCTCCACCCCAGGAATCAGCAGGAGAAACAAATGACCCTGGGTCAAGATCTCACCCCAGGAGACTGAGGAGACCTGGTATGTTTATGGGGCCCACCCTGGTCCTGGGAACCAGCTGTTACTGCCTGGGGATCTGCTCCTCCCTGAAACATAGTCTGTGGTTATTAACGGAGAGGGACCATCATGTCAGCGTGTGTTTGGGGAAACTATTCAGACACTGGGTGGAACTTCCCCTTGTGTGCACAGCCCTGTCCTCTGGGAGACCCAGGAGAACCTGGAAGGCTAGAGGGTTCTTGGCCTACGTCCTGAGTCCCGTGGCCACACGGGGGCGCTGCGGCGCGCTCCTGCACAGCCTGGGCAGAGGCTGGGCTGTGTATGACTCAAGCTGAGATGGGGAGCTGGGGCTGAGCATCAGTGGGGAGCAGGGGGTGAAGATGCCCTGTGAGCAGCCCTGGCACCAGGCTGGGGTGGGGCGGGGTGGAGGAGAGGAGGCTCTGGAGCTGCCCCGTGTCTGAGGGTCCATCTTCCCTCCCCACAGCCTTTCTCTCCAGTTCCTGATGGCAACACCCTGGAGACTGCAAAGGAGATGATTTTCCCTTCCACTCCCTGTCCCTTTCCTGAGGGGTATTTTAAAAATTGCAGTAACATTGATTACAATATAAGTAACATGGATTTACAATTTATTTAGGGAGTAGGTCCACATCTCCTCAGAGGTGTTACCACACACCCCTCCACCACAGCACCCAGAGTCCTTCACTAGAGTCCACTGTGCCCCCTCCACACTCTGCTCTACCTCTCTCCCCCTCTAGTAGCCTCATTTCTGCAGTCTATTTGTAGGGGGACAAAGGCTCCTCAGTGTGCTTCTCATGGTTTCCAGCCTGCAGAGGTGTCGGTGGTCACAACTTTTCTGGAGCTGATAAGTTACTGTGGGCATTCGTGATGCCCCCTTTCTGTTTAACCTCTGCCTCTCACCACCTTGTCAGGGCTGCAAAGGATCAGAGAAAGTCAATCACCATCACAGAGGCGCCCAGTTAAAACTCCACCTACCAGTCTAGACTCAAAAGCTTCCCCAGACCTCAAAGGTCTGAGCCCCCCAACCCTCCTCCTGCTGCTTCTCTCCAGGGCCCTGGCCCAGATGAAGACCCGGGCTGGTGAGTGCAGGATGGGAGAGGAAAGGCTTCTGCACAGGAGGCTGCTGCCTTAGGCCCCTCTGGCCTCCCATGGCTCCTCCAGGTCCCGTCCCTTTCTGTCCCTCCCACCTATCTCCTCTTCTTGCCTTCTCAGACTTGCCCCTTCTCCACCCTCAGCCCCTTTTCACTCTCTTGAGCCCCCTCCCTCCCGAACACTTTCTCCCCTCGGGCCCCACCCCCCTGGGACTCGGGACCTTAGCAGGGAGTAGGGTCAGCCCGGCTTTCACCCCTCCCGCCCCCAGGCTCCCACTCTCTAAGGCTTTTAGAAACCGCCAAGTCCCGGCCCGGCCTCGGGGAGCCCCGGTACCTCGCCCGTGGGCTACGTGGACGACACGCAGCTCGGGCGGTTCGACAGCGACTCTCCGGGTCAGAGTGTGGAGGTGCTGGCGCCCTGGGCGGAGCGGGTGCGGCAGGAGGATCGGGACGAGGAGACCCAGAACCAAAGACGCTCCGCACAGAGGCTCAGAGCGCTCCTGGAGGACCTGCGCGGCGACTGCAACCAGAGCGAGGACGGTGAGCAAGGCTGGCCAGGCCAGGGGTCACAGCTCCATCCCCACCGCCTGCTGCCCCTAGTCTCAGAGTCCCAGTGACTCCCCCAGGCTATGACACCTGCTTGATCCGGGAAGACCCAGCGGGACTTTCACCCATTAGGTTTTATTTTAAGTTTAGGATTATTCAGGGCAGGCTATCGAGGGCGGGGATGGGGGTTGGAGTGGGGGTGGGGAGACCAGGGGCTTACTGAAGGGGGGGGCTCAGGGTCTCACACCATCCAGAGGACTTTGGGCTGCGACATGGGGCCTGATGGGCGCTTCCTTCGTGGATACGATCAGTTCGCCTACGATGGCGCGGATTACATCGCCCTGACCGAGGACCTGCGCTCCTGGACTGCGGCAGACATGGCGGCCCAGATCACCCAGCACAAGTGGGAGCAGGAAGGTAGGGCAGAGCGTGACAGGGGCAACCTGGAGGGCAGGTGCATGGAGTGGCTGCCAAGACTCTTGGAGATCGGGAAGGAGGTGCTGCAGCTTAGAGGTAAGAGAGCTGCAAGGCCTTTGATCTCCTTGAGGCTCACACCCCACAGGGGAAATGGAATAATGCTCAGAAAACCACCTTCCTCCTGGTCAGAGAGGGAGCAGTCTGGCAAATTTTCCAGCTCTTATAATAGAAACTCCCCCAGAGGTCCTACTTTCTCTGAAGGACAGTTAAGGAACTCTCCTTTTTCAGTTCTCCTGAGAAAGAGGGGAGACCATCCCTGAAATGGCCTTCACGGGATCCTTTTGGTTGGCAGCCATCTTGAGAACAATGAGTTTCTCTCTCAAGATCTTGTTTTTTGTTCTGAGAACATTTTTGGAGAGCTCCCTCCTGCTTGTCTGTGTCAATCACCCACCAGCCAAGTCAGGAACAAAATGCTTATAGACCCCCCATCTTACCCTGGGCTCTCACCTGATTATTCCAGACTCCCCAGACCAGGCTGGTTTCTGGGGACTGCTTCCTCCCTCTAACATATTGTCCTGTCCATTCTGAGGGTGGTCATATGAGGCTGCTTCCGTGTCCTTGGAGGAAACACAAAGCATAAAATTTCCTATTCTTCCCACTCAGGCCCCCAAAGGGCACATGTGACCCACCACCCCATCTCTGACCATGGGGTCACCCTGAGGTGCTGGGCCCTTGGCTTCTACCCTGCGGAGATCACCCTGACCTGGCAGCGAGATGGCGAGGACCTGACCCAGGACACCGAGCTGGTGGAGACCAGGCCTGGGGGGGATGGAACCTTCCAGAAGTGGGCGGCTGTGGTGGTGCCTTCTGGAGAGGAGCAGAGATACACGTGCCATGTGCTGCATGAGGGGCTACTGGAGCCCCGAGTCTTGAATTGGGCTAAGGAGGGAAATGTAGGCACAGAGCCTCTTCTTAGGGGCATCAGGAGCCCTTCTGGAGACTTTCAGAGGGTCAGGATGGGGGTCTGGGGCTCAGAAATCTTCCCTTTCCTTCCCTTCTAGAGCCCCCTTCTCAGTCCTCCATCCCCACCGTGGGCATCATTGCTGGCCTGGTTCCCCTTGGAGCTGTGCTCACTGGAGCTGCGGTGGCTGCAGCTGTGATGTGGAGGAAGAAGCACTCAGGTAGGGAAGGGAGTGGGGGATCTTGTCCATGGGGGTGGCTTTCAAATCCCAGGGAGAACTTGCCCTACCTGATTAATGGGAAGTACCATCCACACACCTGTGTTTCCCAGAGGGCATTTGATCCAGTCCCCCCTCATGTCCTCTCTTCATTTTTCCCAGTCATGACCTGGGTCTTTAGTCACAGTTCTGGAAACTTCCCTGCGGTCCAGGATTAGAAGATTCCTTTAGGACTTCTGATGTGACTCTTCCCTGGTCTCACATGATATTTCTTCCCACAGGTGGAAGAGGAGGAAGCTCCCCTCAGGCTTCAGGTAAGTGTGGATCGGGGTTTGGTCCCTGAGATCCTGGGGACAGAGTAGATGGAGTCCAGGGGTGGAGTCACTCTTTTCAGTCCCTCCTGTGGTCTCATCTCTCGTGGCTCTGACCAGGTTCTGTCTTGTTCTTCCCTGGACAATGACAGTGCTCAGGGCTCTGATGTGTCTCTCAGCCCTAAAGATGAGACCCTGGAGGCCTGCAGTGTGTGGGGGGTTGTGGCAGAGAGGTTGGGACTAGGTTGTGGGGATGCTTCTGTAGGACTTTTTGAGAACGCAGTGGACGATTGATAATGTTAACACTTAGGTGATTCACCTGAATTTCTTCATGATTTTTTTCTTTCATGGTGTGAGACAGCCTTGTCTTGGCCTTCTCTTATGTTACAGGATTTCTTCTTGCCCACATTTTCTGACTTTAGGATCCCTTATTTTAACCACTTCACACTTAAGAGAATGGCCAACGAGTGCTGGCAAGGAGATGGAAAATGGGAACAGTCCTACATTGTTTTTGGAATATAGACTGATGCGACACTTATGGAGACAGTATTGAGGCTTCTTTTTTTTTTTTTTTGAACATTTTACTTATTTTATGCATACAAGCTGGGGTGCAGGCCAGAGACGTGGAGTGGTAAGAGGGTTCACCAGAGATAGAGTGGGGAGCAGAACAGGCAGATCGATGGAAATACACTGCTGAGGGGAGCAGTGGGTGAGGCAAGAGAGGTCTGCCGCGCCATGTGGGAATCTCCCAGGCCGGTTGTCCGTGCCATGTGGGAGGAGAGGTCTGCAGTGCCATGTGGGAACCTCCCCAGCCTTCCATCGAGCTCATGTTACTTCATTATGTAGGTACATATATTACCTGTATATGTATGTGTATCATCCCAGCTTCTACTTGATTTCTCACTGTTTGGGAGCATTCAGGTTGTTTCCACAGCTTGTCTGTTATAACCAGTGCTGCAGTGATGACGGCAGCGCAGGGCTCCACTCCCAGTAGTGTGTTTATCCTCATGAGTAGGTGCCTCGGTGTAGAAATGCTGGATCCTATGGCAGGTCCACACTTACTCTTTTAAGAAGCCTCAATACTGGGGCCTCCCCCGTGGCGCAGCGGGTTGAAGCGCAGCACTGTGGAGCTGTCGGCAGCGGTGACATGTGCCCCACACTGCCCCAGGACAGCCCACTGGGGCTACAGCAACAAGGTCACCTTGAGAGCTGTCATTGCTGCGACTGCACGCACACCCTCCAGTGTTGTGGCCCCGCGCTGTCCAGCCCAGCGTTCAGACTGTGGCCGGGCCTGCCGGGTGTCTCCTCAGAGGTGAGCACCCCTGGGAGCACCTCCAGCTCCACTGTGAGTTGGACCCTGGCCCACTGCTGTGGCTGTGCCACCAGCTCCAGGCCCCCACGGAGCAGCTGAATTTGGGACTCTTGGGCACTGCAGACACCACCTGGGGTGAGACAGCTGCCACCGAGGCCTTAGCGACTCTTTCCCTGCTCTCCTGGTGGTTCAGAAGCCTCATTGCTGTTCCCTGCACCTGAGGGGTCTTGCAGTTGAGCCCCCCCGGTGAGAACCCAGGTCAGCGCCCTGTCCTCTACCTCAGCTCTGTCCTTTTGATGGGGCCCCGGGAGGAGGGAGCCCCACACCTAGCACAGGACTCTGCACACACAGCACGGGCTGCACGGACACGCTCATGACTAATGATCTGTTTTCTTTAAACTAAAGCTCTTGATGAAACTGAGATTCCTGCCCTGATGATGCCCGAAAATGCCAGACACTGACCCCACCTGATGATGTACCAGGGTCAGGGTACCCGGGAGGCTGATGACAAGTTCTGGGGGCTGACCGTGACGGACACCAGGAGCACCAGCTGTGCTGGGCTATTCTGAGGGGCTGTTTGCTCAGAACATACAGGTTCGTCAGAGCAGAGAACACCTGGAGGCCACACAGGAGAGACGTGGAGAAGGCCGCGCTTGCCTCTTGGCTTTGGACTTGAACCAGGAACTTAGAGACGTCGAAGGAGACACTGGGAAGAGACATATGGAGGGGACCGGCCTTTACTGTGACTTGTACTTTGATGTTGCTCCTTTTGCCCCAGACCAGCCTGGCTCCTTTCATCCCCTCCTGTGCCCCCCGTGAAGGGGCCTTGACTCATGGTCCCTTCCAGGTCGCAGTGGCTGCTTTGGGCCAAGGCTGTGTGGTTGGGTCTTTACCCACGAGGGGACGGGCAACTTACGGTGTTTTATTCCCAATGTTCTTTCTTCTCTTTTCTCTCTACGCACATTCATTCTTTGAAAGTTCATTCGCAATAAGAAAAAACTGCAGGGTCCTCCCTGGTGGCACAAGGGGTTAAGTCTCAACACTATGAAACTATCCACAGCCACTGCAGCACAGTTCCATTCCCAGCCAGCGAGCTTCCCACGTGGCTCAGCAGGCCTCTCCTGTCTTGCCCGTTGCTCCCCTCAGTGGTGTATTTCAGTTAATCCTCCTCTCTGTCGCTGGTGAATCCTCTCACCACCACCACCACCACCCCACATACCTCTGGCCTACACCCCAGCTGTTGTATGATAAATAAATCTTTAAAAAAAAAATACCGGTTTGTCATGAAGCTAAAGAAAACTACAAAATTTATGAAAAATTGGACCCATAAATATTGCCTCTTTTTTTTTTTTTTTAAATACACTGGTGAGGGGTGCAGCAGGCAAGACAGGAGAGGTCTGTTGAGCCATGTGGGTCAGCTACCTGGCCTGGAATTGAACTCATGCTGCAGTGGCTGCCAATAGCTTCGTAGTGCTGAAACTTAACTGCTTGCACCACCAGGGTGGCTCAATGTTGCCTCTTTTTATGAGCAAGCTGAAACAGCTGCTTTTCTCTCTCTCTCCCCATCTCCAAATGTAAAACTTTTACTAAGTATTCTGATATCTCATGTCAAAATGTTTGTTTGCATAAATCCATTAAGATCTCTCCCTGTTCTCTTTAATAGACAATTGGAAATATGGGTTTAACGAAGACTTTGTCTGGAATGTTACATTTTCAGAAACAAGACTGATCTCAGAGCCTACAATGAAACAATAACCTGGCACCTGTTTTGGGGGATACAAAGGGTTTGTCAGGAGGGTAAAGAAGGTAACCCCTTGGCAGGCCCAGAAACCCCAGATGTCTTGGGACCCTCAAGAGGGATTTCCCCAAAGATACAGGTGCCATAGGCTAGTCTGACGGTGAGACCTCGGCGTGGGCCTGAGCCCCAACAGCCCGGCTTCTCAGAGCTCTCAGTCTGAGGGGCCTTGTAAGACGTTCGGACAAAGCGAGTTAAATGTCTGCATAGTGATGTCTATTCATGCTGAATTCACGCAAAATGACTGTGGCGGTGCAGTGTCTGGGTGAGGCCAGGGGTGATGACAAGTCCTGGGGCTGAACGTGACAGACACCAGGAGCACCAGCTGTGACGGCTGTTCTGACAGGCTGTTCCTACTGTGCTATCTTGTGTGACTCGTTATAACAAGGCAGCTGGGATGAGATGGCAGAACAGTCCCTTCAGGGTGCTGACCCCCCATTCTGTCAGATCAATGACCAAGGATCTGAAAAACGAAAGTGTTTATAGATTCAGTCCCTAACTCGGCTTATTGCCTTCTGGTGGTGACGGCAGCAGGGCCAGGCCCATCCCGCTGACAGCTGTGGACAGTGACATCTGCCCTGTCAGGTGTGTGGTATACAAAGACTTCCCCCCACTCCACAGGGTGTCTCTGTTAGTTATGGCCCCTCATGGTGCAGAAGCTTTTAGTTTGATGCGGTCCCTGCTGTGTATATTCCCTTTGGTTTTCCTTGCTGCGGGGGGTGGACCCACAAAGTATCTCTGACATGTATGTCGCGCAGTGTCCTGTATCTCTCCTTGTTTTCTTCGATCTGTTTTATGGTTTCTGCTCTTAAGTCCCAGTCTGTATCAATTTTGAGTTGATTTTTGTTTGTGGTGGAGACAGTAGTCTAGTTTCATTCTTTTGCCCGTGGTTGTCCAGTTTTCCCAGCACCGTTTATGGAAGAGGCTTTCCCTGTGAACCCCTCATCTTAACCTTGTCAACACAAACTCTACCGGATTGTATGGTGGAGAAAGAAGTTTAATTCTTCCCATTAGTAGTTGTATTTTAAAATCACAATTCATTTTACATTTTCCACTGCCTTTTGGCAACCTTACATACTCACTTGAGACTACTTCAAAAGCACTTGAAGCGATGAAAACATTCGAGGTTTATGTGCCTTAAAGAGGAAAGTAAATTACTGACCCACAGGATTAGGACAATTTGTGTTGCACAAGATAGAACAGACAACAGTGAATAGTGTGTGTTGACAAAGCAGCAGGAACAGGCCCTGAGAGCTGGGAGGGGTGGTGGGGGTGTGTGTCCTTCCTGCAGGTGTCCAGTGTCCCCCAGGGTTGCCCAGGGACACCTACCCTGTGCTCTGTCCCTCCCCCAGTCTCTCTTTTCCCTCCCCACATGGACACAAAGGCAGCATTCAGAGGGAGATGAGGTTTCTGGGAGTGTCCTCTGGGGAAGCTTTGATCCAAGTTTCCCTTCTTGCTCCCCTCCCTGAGGTGGTTGGAGTTTGGGGCTGGGCTTAGAGCTGGGGTGGGGGTGGGCATTTTCTGCAGCCTGAGCCTCTGTTATCCGATTGGCCCTGGTGTGAGCTGTAAATTTAGCAAGGGCTTCTTATCCCATGAAGCCATAAAAGGAATCACAGACATTTTAGATGCGCTTAAGCAGAGAGAAACAAACTTTGTTTAAGAAAGTAAAGTTTATTTAAAGGAAGAAAGGACTCCCAGGTACACTGTACTCGGGGAGTACCCTGGGACGTTTGGGGGGGGAGCAAGGAAGACTTTGTGGACCCGTGCAGGGGTATCTAAACCTTTTTTCCCACCTTTTTTCTTCTATTCTAAAATCTCATCATCCTGCTGTGTGATGGTCGCTCTCTCCCGGTGGCCACACTGGGCCGGGCAGATGTGCCCATTTTCCAGCTCTTATCTTAGTGTCTCTTTTTCCTCCCCTGTCCAAGTTCTCCTAAAATTTACTGTCCCAATTAGCCTTAAATTTTAGCCCCAACTCCTTGAGGACAATGTCATATGTCCTGATGCTTCTCAGGCACACCTGCTCACAATGAGGGGGACAGGACCACA
>PVIJ01015544.1:0-36075 GCA_004024925.1 Scalopus aquaticus
GAAAGAAAAAGAAAAATATCGAATGGTTTCACTTATAACAGGACTATAGGGAGGCCAGGTGGGAGAGAGACACTCAGCGGTGGGGAAGGGGGGAGGGGAGGATAAGGGCACAAAATGGAAGAGAGGAGAATACAGGGGACCATGGAGATGGATCACGGGTGAATTGGTGGTGGGCTGCCCAAGGGGAATACAAAATGTAGAAGACACAAATAACAATAAAAAAAATGGAAAAAAAAAAAAGAATTATCTTGCTGAAATGTAAGCTTCTGGGGGACAGACTTTCATTAAATGTTAACATGCTTCATTTACATTTCGTTGCAAGATACACGACAACTTCACATGTATTATCAGATTTCATCATTACTGCAATTCTGCAAGGAAGATTTAGAGATGTTCAAGTTTCTCCCAGTCTCAAATGGGAAAGAGGGTGATTGCTAGGGCAAGAATGTAATATTTTGACCACTAACCAGGCATTTTCTCTTAGCTATTTTTTACTTTTGGTCTACCACTCGTGGTGGTGATCAACCAACATTTATTGAATTACATTTAGAGAGAGTATTGAGTGCTCAGAGAAGGAGACCAACCTGCTGACATTGTCTGAAACCATTTGCTTAGTTCCAAAGAAGAGACACAGCAGGGATGATGTGAAAAGGAGGGTGGGGGCTTTTGTTGTTGCAACATTTTTCTTTATCCCCCTCCCCCAGCGATACTCTGACTTCTTCAAACTACCAAAGGAAGGAAGCTGATCTGATATTTTAACTTCTTTCTTAGAGGACGAATACTAAGAGGGCTAGGAATAGAGGTGGGGGAAGTTAAAAAAGAAAAGGGAGAAAAAGAACACTCTCTCGGAGACTCTTGCCCATAGCTTTGCATTCTGACCAATGGCTTAGCTGGTGTAGCAGAGTGCAAAGTGTTTCGCTGGCATCAGGACTAGGGCGAAATTCATCAGCATCTTTAGAAGCTGCCACCAAAGCTACAGTTCATTTTTCGCCTTAGCCTTTCTCCCTGGCCATTTTAAACCATCACTGCCTTCACCCCACAGGCGGTTTTCTGGCAGCCCACTGATGTCTGAGGGATGTAGAAACAAGGTCATTAGCTCTCCTTCGGTTCAGCCCTTCCTGTCGTTCACAATAAAAGAACCTCAACTCCGTGTCCTTTCTCAAGCAGAGGCATTTATTATCCAGATGAATTGCCCCAGAGATTGTTTTATTTTAAACATTTCAGTGACTCTGCATAGTTATTTAATACTTGTTTGAACACCATCCTTTATAAATCCTTGTCTCCCAACAGAAAGCCATTTTGGAGGCTGTGAATGTGTCTGTCTGTGCTGATCCTCTCCACTTACTAGCCGGTGGATATTAATGAGAAGTGGCTCCTTTGCTTCCAGAGCAGCATTTCTTTTGTGAGATTATTTCTTTGACATCTCAGACACTCTGACACGTCCCTGCTGCTGCCTCCAGAACATTAGAAAAATTATCTTAAGGAAAAGAAAGCCTGGCTCACTCAGTCTCAGCCCCGCCACTGACCCCACCTATGTTAGGGTAGGAGAGCCTTGGTGAGGACCCCCTTTCTTGGGTTTGTACCAGCTTTATAGGAATGGAAAGTTTTGATGATTAGGGTTTATCCTTTTTATTTGAAATGCATTGTCTAGATTTTGGCCTGAGGGTGAGTTTTTGTACTCCTTTTTTTCTCCATAGAATTTGCACACACATGGCTAGGATGACTGGCACATGACCATATCATAAATTTCAGGAGGAACAATTTGCTGGGTAGTAGAAATTTCAATGGCAAGTATCACTAAAGTGAAGCCCTTCCCTCAGACAACCACTGTTGTGTGTCCTGAGTACATGCAAACACACAAAGCCAGAAAAATATTTGAAAACAAAGTGATTTGAAGGATTTATACTGTGTACCATTAGAGGCCAAAACTGAAATAAATTGAAAAAAAAATCCTCAATTAACTTTTATTTTTGAAGGTAGAGGACAAGGGAGAAATAACCTTTAAAAAGGAACTTAGTGTTTATTTTCAATGAAAAGCATACTACAAATTGGAGAGAACTGTAGTTTTATCATGGCAGAAATACTGAGCATTTCTTTACCTTCCATAGCTTTTTCTAATGAAGCAACTGAACTGAGTTGAATGTAGTGAGATATTGTTATACTTAAAAGACTTTTAATTAAACTTGCAGCATTTTTCAATAATGAGGGAATCAGGGCTCTGTCATATCTGCACAAAATATTAAAAATGAGTTTGGTCAATAATTTGTCACCCAAAACTAATGTTCTTTTCTCAAGGTAGAACTTGAGGAAAAGCCTGATCTGGGCTAGAAGGGTTTATATACCGAAAACAATGTCAAGGAAATTACTATGGCTTCATTTAATTTTCAATACTCTTCTATAGTAGCCTGAAGTTCACTGACAGCTCAGAGGAAGGATGACAATAATTAAATTATTAATGTCACCCTTAATGCCAGGTGCTTTACAGTAGGGGTCTTGACCTATTCATTATACTTTAATTGAGTAATGGAAGTTATTTAAGAGATATTTAGGTGTGATTCCTTCCTAGTGCTTGTTCTTAGCCTTCCTGCTCTGTGATCTTTATTTAAAGAGCTTTAAATGAAGAACTTTCTTCTGGCTACAAATATTTATTGAACTAAATTATGCTCATTTGAATTTTGAGTGAGTTGGGGTTTTATCATTGCCAGTAGATAACTTTTAAATATAATAAATGGTTTCTAAACACAAACCACATTTAAAAGATCATCTTTAAGAAGATGTTTTCAAAATGATGACACTATTGATCTAAGCCATTGGCTTATAAAGTTTGGATTCCAAACCATTAACATCTAGAAATGGATTAGAAGTGTAAATTCTTGGGCTCTATCCCAGAATGAATGAATGAGAGCTTCAAAACTGAGGCCTAACAATTAGTATTTTAACAATCCCTTCAAGTGCTTAAATGGTAAAGGTTAATAACCACAGGGCTAACAGAAGCTAGAGGAGTTTTTAAATAATGTTAACAAAATATGCTTCTCTTAATGTAGATATAATTTTGGGTTGAAATGACCATTCTTTTATACATTCATGTGACAAAGACAACCGTGTTAGAGAATTAACTTGGACTTACTAGTGCTAAGACATTAAGCGCTGAGGGCCAAAGCAATTTATTATCTCTCCAATTGTGAAATGATCAGTAGCTTGGCCTTACCCCCAAATTCCAATTTAGTAGATTTTAGTCAAGGCCTAGTGATCTACATATTTAGCAAGTACCCCCAGAAGAGAAAAAATTGTTAGAGAGATCTCACATCTGTGCATTTTGAGTCACAAATGGCTAAGAGATATACCTGAACAGAACTTTTCAGAAATAAGAATACTGAAAGATGTCAATTTGGAGACTTTCTGCAAAGTAATTGCAAACTCATCTTTGCTTGATGACAGCTTCTTTCCACCCTACTCCCCCAAGGCTGAGTCAATTAATAATCACAAAGTGCACAGTATTTGCTTTAGGATTTATCATCCAGAACTATGCAAACAGCTTTGTTACCGGAACCAAGCTGCCTTAGCAGTGGGAGCCTGCAGGAGCGGTGGGGCCTCTTACCCTCTGCTCCAGAGCAGTTGTGGCAGTTGCTTCTGCCCAGTAACCGCCGTTTTGAACAGATCAATCAGGTGCTAGGAGCTGACGGGCAGGCCCGCTGCTCCACCATGAGTCAGCTATGGCCGTTGCTCCTCCCAGGAACTGCCGTTTTCAACGGGCCAGTCAGGTGCTAGGAGCTGATGGGTAGGTCCATTCAGCTCCAGGGTTGAACATGGTCCAATCAGACTTGTGGATGGTACTCAGGAGAGGATATAAGCCAGGACTGGAGGGACCTGAAAAAAAGGGGGAAAGAAAAAAAAAGAAGGAGAAAGGGGGGAAAAGAGAAGAACAGGAGAAGACGGCAACGAGGACGACACCAGCCCCCAGGAGAAGAAAGACGACGGTTCCAGACTCCACAGAGAGAAGAGAGAAGTCCGTTCCTGGCCTCCGAGGAAGGAAGAAGCCAGCGACCAGCAGCCGCCTGCCAAGCAGGAAGAGAAGCCGGGGGACTCTGCAGAGACGGGGCCTCTCTGACGCAGCCTGAAAGGAGCCCCAGAGGCCTGCGCCTGGTGTCCCAAAGAGCTGTTTGTGGGTCTCACCCAGCCCCTCCCAAGGAGCTGCCGTCCCTGCTGCTTTCCGGGGGAGGTGGCGCCCCTTGAGGATGCAATGAGCTCTCTGTTTCCCCGTTTGTAAAATAAACCCCATGTTGGTGGTTCCTGCAGCCTGAAGTCCCTGCAACTGTGCGCGCGGGTGAGCCCCACAGCCAGTGCCCTGCCCTCTCAGCAGGCGCTGGCCTTGGTTGGTTTTGGCCTTTTGGCCTTTTGGGGCTTTTTGGTGGCTCTTGCCGCAGAGCCTGGGCATTTATGCTCCGTCTGCCCCGATTTCAGTTGGTGACTGCGGCAGGACGGAACATCCCATCTGCCCGATTTCAATTAGAATGTTTTCATTTGGTTCTGTTTGAAGGGAACGGGTGAGACTAGCTGACTTCTTATAAATTATAGGCATTCATAAGCTAAGGACATTTAACTTTCCCTAGAGGACCTATGAAGTAAAAAAGCGGGTGGATTAGATTTAGAGTGATAATATACTTTTGTTATCCAAACTAGGACACATTTAGGAGTACAAATGGACATTATTAATTATGCGGGACAGCAGACATAAACCAGCACTGGCCCTGGGGGACCAGGGCCTGTGTCCCTTAGGTTAACACCCTCCTTGGGTGAGTGATGTCAGAATCACACCCTCACAATAGCATTCTGGAATGCAGCCGGCCTTTCTGCACGTCCGTTGGTGGCTTCTTGCTGTGCTGAGCCAACATGGAGAGCAGAGGACTTCCAGCACTGGGGGACTATTTTGTGGTGAGCCAAAGGGGTGACTTCAAGAAGGAGGGGCAGAAGAAGTGTCCCCAGGTTTCTCTGAAGTGAAGTTTCAAACCTGTGTCTGAGCCGTTGTCTGTTTGGAAGCCACAACACCAGACACGTCAGCCTGAAGTGTCGTGTGCAGAGACGAGTGACTGTGAATGAAAGCTGCAGGCCAATGTCAAGTCTACCAAGTAGAACTGCAAGCAGCTCCCGAACTGCAGACATAAATCAAAGTGCAATCTTCCAACTCGAGCCGTGTGGGAAGGGCCAGCCACTTGTCACGCTTGGGCTTCTCCGTCACCGTTGCACATGGAGAGTAATCACAGCAGCCGATCATCTGAGAGTGATGGGCCAGGTCGGACTTGTCGAGAGGTGAACAGAGAGGGTGACGTGCTCCCACATCTGCAGAGACAAATCACCTCTCACCGATTATATTGACTCCCAGAATCACATAAAAATATTTCCCATGTAAGGTGTTCCTTCTCAGGATTTAGATGAAAATGCCCTATTTCCATGCCTTATTTCCTTCTCTCCAGCAACTGTATATGAAAGTGGACTGCTATCTTATATCCCTGCATGGTAAGAAGCCTCAAGAGATTTCACCGAAGAGCTCCCCAGGGATAAATCAATGATGGCCTTAATTGCATTATTAGGGTGGTTCTAACGTAATCATATCATCTGGCTGCATTTGAAGTTGGGGGGATGGCTGCTCCTGGGCAGGATCTTGCATCACTTAAGGCAGGGAGTCAGGCAGGGCCAGGAGGTGTAAGCGCACACCTGGTGGTTGAGACTGTTCTGGTCCTCAGGTGTGTGACGTCCTGCATCCCCCGATGGGTGGGGGACTATCAGCTTCGTAATCTAGTGGCTCTTTCATTGGATCTGCCATAAACTTAATAGTGTTGATCTTTCCCATGAAAGAGTCCTTTTTGCTAATTCCTTATGGAGAGAGTTACCAAAGGATTAAAATAGAAGTTTTCATGTAAAGGTAAACGCACAAACTAGATATTTATATGCCCTTTATTTTTTGGCTGTTTTTAAGCTGCGTCGTTGCTGCTAGAGGAAATGGTGTCAAGTGTTGGCAGTGGTTTTATGTTTTATGAGAACGCAAGCATTGGCCTGACGCTTTCTTTCACTGACCGCAAGTCTATTTTCATTACTTATTATGCATTTATTACATATAGTTATATGTTACTAGTTCATGGACCGGATAATCCTAGAACTTGGCAATATTCACTGAGATAGATACATTTAAAAACTGTCATGTGATCATATTAATACATTTAACGAAATAGCAGAAGACATAGAAGCTGAGATATTGTTCTTGCCATGGTTTTCATCTGGCCTTGGGACAAAGTATAAATCCCACTACTGGTTTACAAAAGATTTTCAGCACAGCTGGTTTATGTAAAAAGGATTTTTAAAATGAAATATTATCTAGCTTCTAGCAAACCATTTCTTAGGGCCAGATTAAATTTGTGATATTTTCCCTCCCATCTTGGGAAAAGCGTAGGTCAGCACCCTCCCTGTTCTAAATCATGCTGTTCTAGAAAAGAGAATCTATTTGATAACGGCCCAGTCCTGTTTGCCAATAAATATCCAAGCATGTATCATTTTTCTATTTTTGGAGTGGTAAGCAGAGTCCCAGTCTCACTGTTCCTGGGAATTCCTCCTCACATGTGTGTCCTTCTGTTCAGGGCTGGATTCTCTAGGCTTCATTTCATTTTACTTGGATGTTCTCCACTTGTAAATATTTAACCGTTGCTGGGCAGCTTGAACTTTTAATTTTGGCTTTAATGTCTCAGTTGTCTCTTAACACTTTGCTTGAAAATTTAATTTGTATATATATTTTTTAAATATGCATACAAGCTGGGGTGCAGGCCAGAGGCGTGGGGTGGCGAGAGGGTTCATGAGAGACAGAGTGGGGAGCAGAACAGGTAGAGGGACAGAAACACACTGCTGAGGGGAGCAGCAGGCACGGCAGGAGAGGTCTGCCACGCGATGTGGGAATCTCCCCGGCCGGACGTCAAACTCGTGTCGCCCCTGCCAAGAGCTCCACAGCGCAGCGTTTAACAGCTGCGGCACCAGGGAGGCCCTTAATTTGTATATTACATCCAAAGACCTCAAAGTTGAGGTCTACTTCAGTAGACCAGTCCTCCCAAGAGGAAATACCTTTTTGTTGATCTTTGGGTGTTACACTGAAATGACGCAACATTCAGGCTTTCTCAGTGGACAGTACCAAATATGTTGCTTGCTTCCCAGCATTAGATGTCCTAACAAATTGTGAGCTGGGATTTCCTGGGTGTGGAACCCAAGTGGGGATGGCTCTCTGGTGGGGCTGTCAATAGCAGTCAACTGAAATGACATAATGTGAATTTTTACAGGCTCGTCTAAGGCTACCACCAGGCTGCTCTCAGAACACTCGAGATAAATCTCCACTCACTCTTTGAAATTGTTCAACACACAGGTTAATTTCTCCCATTGATTTTCTCCACTATGCTTCTTAAATGCTTTAAGATCTCTTGACCTGCACATACAAAAAAATCTCTGACTGTCAGTTTAAGAAGAATAGCTCTTCAAAAGAATGCTTGAAAAATCAGTAAAGATAACGAGATAACTCTTCAACTATTAGCAGGACAGTTTAACTGGACATTTTGAATTGATTTTGAGGAGAACAAAATCATGAACATTTACAATAAAAGAATTCGTATATTAAAGCTTCTGAACATGAAAGCTGCTCTTATAGGTGTCTCCAGATCTCACCTAGTGGCTGAAAGTTTCAAGTTAAATCAGAGAAATCACCAGAACCACCTTGGGTAACAGTGCTGTAGCACAAATGGAGAAAACGCTCTAGACTAGAGGTCAGGAGAACACTCTCCGTGCTAGGAATTAGACTTCCCTCTCTGGACCTCTGTTGCTTATCTGTGCAAAGGGTTTGGATTGTAAGAGTCTCCTCCAGTTCTAAAATTCAGTGTTTCTATATCCACAACGATAAATACACATGTGCGTGGACACACACTCACGCACACACACACACACACACACATATATCTATGCATATATGTATACACACATTTTTATTAACAAGAACACCAAGTTAAAAGAAAAACAACAAAAGCAAAATATAAATTTTTTTCCACCGGAAAAAAAAAACTTGAGAAATATTTAATAAACCCAACTCTTTCTTCTTGAGACCCCTCCCGATCCCAGTTTATTCACCCCCCACTATTATTGAAAAGTAAACAAATTCTCTTAAAGATTACATGTTCCACTTAGTTTTTAAAGCATTCCTGTCTTCACCCCTGAAATATTATCCCATTACCAGAAAGTGGTGTTAGAAGCACTTTATTAATGGAAGTTCCTCCTGTATGCTTCCAAATAAAATAACAACATCATTAATATCAACAATATAAAACCCAAAAAAATCCAAACCAAACAAAACCACTCTGTGTCCCCAGGGCTGATCAAACAGAATTAAAGCAAACCAAGTCATTTTCAGACATCATTTGGAGTGTAGATTTATTTGAGCTTAAGAATCTCCTAAACAAATGACATCAACTTCACTCCATTTCCTTCCTTAATAAAAATTATGACTTGACAAACATCAAACTTTGAGTCTAAAAATAATAGAAAAGTAAAAATAGATTTCCTAGGGAAATCCCTCTCCTAACCGTTCCATGGTTTTGCTGCTTCTGTGAAATCTTTCTCTTTGGAGTAACTGGGTAGCATAGTTTTGTTTTTTTGTTTTTTAAACTGGATTCATACAAGGGCACTGAATTAGAACTTCAGCTGATTTATGGAACATGAACTTTCATGGACATAAGTAACTTCTGTTCTGAAAGGAAAATAGCAAATGTGAATGAAGGGGACCCTGGATGTCCCATTTCATTATGTGATCTGTGTTACACTTGATAGTGCACCCCTATTTCAAAATAAAACAATGGTATGAGCACTCTAAAATCATCTGCAGCACTTTTAAGGGTTAAACCTGCTTAACCCATTCTTATTCAGAGAATGGCACTGAAGAGGACAGCTCACCCCTTAAGTGTGGCTAGTTCTTAACCTGCGATACCCTCGGTTGTCAGAGCAGACATGCGCTCCTTTCCACCCCCCTCCCACCCAAATAATAGGATCCATTCATAGCTACTCACTACTGCAGGATTTGACCTGAGAAATGCTAGGATTTATTAACTCAGCAGTTGTTTGGAAAAGTCCCTAAATAATCTTTGCCCTTGGCCAGCAAGGGAACTGCTAGTCTCAAGTTCTCAGAAGCAGCTGGTGAGGTTCTCGGCCAAGTTCTTCAGATGCAGGAAGTTCTTCAGGACAACCTACTTTGGCGTGGCATTTACAGATCTTTAAACCAGGCTTCCTGGATCTAGGAAATGTTATTCCTGACTCCTTTGACCCAGATGCTGGCTAAAATGCAGTTTTTATAATCTGTAGGTGACCACTCTTTCTTCCTTCTTTCTCTCTAGGACCTGGCACGGTGGTTAAAATTTTCTAAAACAGTCATATTAATATGTTCAAAAATCCACTGCTGAGTCTCCGAAAGAGGGTCACATCTGGCCATGAAAATCCTCTTCTCTGCTGGGTTGCAATCCATGCAGCTGTTGCTCACAGGATGGAATAACGTTCTGTCCTAGAGGGATCAGAAAGAAAAGACTGACATATAGTGCATGTTTAGTGCTTAAATATACTGGGGCAGTTAAATATCCATGTGTCTATTTCAGCATACACTCATTGTGTGGCAAACATACCATCTCCTAAATGAAACAATAACAGGTTGAGTTACCACCTGGACCAATGTTTCCTCTGCTCCATTGGCACTTTGCTGGTCTCCATGCAGGTCCAATCAGAAACCATTCATTCATTCATCCCTTTTTTTTTTTTTTAAGTTAATCATTCATTTCCTATTCTGGTGGCAAGCGTTTTTCTATATGCTTGGGTTTTGATGATAAAAATTATATAAGGTTATTTGTCAAGCAGTTTATAATCTAGCAATTATACTAGGAGGAGAGACATGGATCCAAAAATGGTAATTTAATTCACAGGAATTTATTAACACACGTGCAAGCAAGCACGCATGCGCAGTGCGTAACCACGCACAAGCGCCTTCATTTTCTGACCCTTCCACCGAGGCATCAGGGATAGGGGCATGCAAAGGCACCAGGAACCAAATGAGCTAAAGAAGATGAATGTGGGGCCGGGAGCAGTGACCACAGGCAATAACTCAAAGTGCAAACTCAAATTTGTTAGCTCTTGAGCTCTGTCTCTTCTCAACCACTTTATTGCTTTCACACCCTTCTGTGGTGTAATTCTCTTAGCTTTCTGTAAAATGGAGGAGGCGGTGTTCACGTTTCGGAAAATGTCAGTAAGTACACGATAAAGAGTCCTGTGGCTGAAGGGTGCTATCAGGGCACCGAGGTGGGCTGTGAGCCAGCCTATTATCTGCATAGCGATTAGCACACACCCCTTCTTATTGTGCAAACAGGGACAAAGGAGGTCCATGCTAAGAAAGAAAAATCTGAACTAGTAATCAAAACTTATCTCTACAGTGTTGCGCTAGGAAAAAATGTCAAGAACATGTAAAAGCATCCCCATGCCACTATTTACATTTCAGAAGAAAATAATGTTTTGTAATTTCATTTAGGAAAAGTACACAGGTTCAGATGATTTTCTTGTACTGACGGCAATTACACTTACAATGCTTCTGGCATTGGTTTTGCAGGCACCCTGTGTAAATATTTCTGGGTTGCTCCTGTGCGGTACGACTCAGGTGACCAATGTTTAATGTCCAATAGGATCCGGATGTTTGCAGAGTTGGGCACTGCGTGAAGGAAGGAAGAAGAAAGAAGGAAAAAGGCGCTGCCCGCCATTTCGTGTGTGTGTTTCTGTTCAGTGTCAACAGAGCTGCGGCTCATACAAAGGCTCACTATTCTCTTCTGTTCTCTTTTTTAAAGTTTCCTGAGTTTATTGTGGGTTTGATTTTTCTTCACCTCCTGATTCACTAGCAGGCTACTGTTTGAGCCAATGGGAAGGCTCAGAGGAATTGTTGCCTGCTGAGAGCAGAGGTAGCAGATTCTGGGGGGAGGAAGCTGAGGGGGGCGGCTGCTGTGTAGCTCACACCAACCATCCTTCCCTCTTGGGCTCAAACGTGCCTGCTCTCACAGGTGCTATCTCCAGTGGCCAGAGCCCCTTGGGCAGAGTTTCCCTCATCTCCTTTGTCCCTTACTTGCGAGCATTCCTCATGCTCTCTCCCCCACCCTCAGCTTCTACCACTTTAACTCCGTGGAGCTTAATTTAGACCAGTTTTTCAAAGAGCATTATTAAGTTGTTACATTCATGAACATTCTCTATGACCTGCTCAATTCAAAGTCACTTTGTGCTTTCATGCTTTGTGCTTTCGTGCTTTCTGCATGAAAAGAAATTCATGCATTTCTTTTTCCATTTAATGATCTGTATTTCTTCCTAGTTTTTTTTTTTTTTGCCCCAACAGTTCAAGGGACCTCCATAGGCTCCCAGTTTTTCCTGCAAAGCACAAATTTCCATGAAAACTTAAAAAATGAGGCAAGGAGTAGGACAGGTTTTTATCATCTTCCCTTTACCAGTTTGTGCATCTCAGCTCAGCTGCAAAAGCCAACAGATTGTCTGAACATTTCATTTTTCTGAATTTTATTTTCTGAGCCATAAGTTGATCATGTTTTTCCAAAGCTCAAATTGAAACACATGTTCTGACGGATGTAGGTAGACTCCTGGGGTCAACCCGGCAGAAGATGCAAATGCAGCCCTACCCTGAAAAATCCAGAATGTGTTCTCTCTTATTTGGTCTCCTAAGGGCTGGATCTACCTCTGAGAAGCTTTATCAGGGATGAACAGATCAATCTCTAGGGCTGCTCCCAGTTGTAAAACTGAATGAACATTTATTCCAAAGTTCACTCATGACAGAGACAAATGACGGGCCACCAATGCAGGGACTATCAATAATCTTTGGAAGCCCAACAGCTTGATTGTTTCTTGTGAGACTCAGTTCCCCTCATCCCTGACTTTGGAGCAGCCAGCATGACCCGGAGGTGAAGCTTCTGAAAACCTTCAGCCTTCCCCAGAGCAAAGGTGTTTCACTCCTGACCTTGGGGTTACATAATTTCTATCTTTATGTTTCTGTTCAATCCTGTTGGATTACTTGCATGTCTTCACTGATGTTTTTTCTGGCTGGAAGTAAGTCAGTGGATCAAGTCACTGTACTTTGAATATGGCCTCTTGTTCTGTGATAGCCCTGTTTGCTTCTACCCGTATCTTAGTCAATCAAGAGATGACTGTAACGAAACGGAATACAGTTTTTTCTTTGGACCGACTTCCAGTGCTAGCCATTTTTTGGTCCTTCTTAATGGGTGCTTTCAACTGGATTGTTCTTCGTTCAGTCCTGAGGGAAGGCTCAGCATAACCTCTGGCTGTGCACAAGTAATGCAGCAAACCACATCTCTGCACCCTCCGACCTTGCCTAACTGCCTCTTCTTTTTTTTCTCTTTAGTTTTTGCCTAAAAAATTGGAAATCCTTGAGCAGGAAATAGAAACATTATGGCTCAGGGTTGCAGAACTGTCCTTCATAATCAAATCAAGTCAAGCTAACTGCCTTGTACTGGTCAATCAGAATTCGCCATGGAAGCTGAGGGTGGGACTTTTGAAGTAGCTCCTCGAAAGGGACTCAGTCCATGCAGAACTGCGTTTGGACGGCATCTTTGTGACCTCTTGTGCGTTTTCAGGTCAGCACTAAATTTTGTTACACTTCATCCTTCCATAGTACCTGAACTTGGAAAGAACAAGTTCATTCTAGGAAACATTTCACACTGTTTAGGGTAAGACAAGTGCCAGACACCACAGACAGTAGGATGGGCTGTGATTCTCACGTAGGGAAAGGAGAGGACTCTCGCCCGCAGTGAGACGAGGCAGCCTCGTGCTGGGCAAAGCGCTCTGATTTCATTCCCTAGGTAATCGGTGTCTCTTTCCAGTCATGCCACTTACTTGTTGTGTGACCTTGGACAGCTATTTAATTCTCTGAACCGCAGCATCTTATCTGTAAAATGAAGATCACATCTGCCTCATAAGCTTGTTGTGAGGAGAAAATGAGTTCGTGTGTGTGAAGTTGCTGGCATAGTATCCTCCAGAAAGTCAGCCACAGACATATAGTCCCTTAATTTATTTTCAGTCAGGGAGCATCCCCAATTATAGAAATCAGAGTGGACTAACCATATGATCTGAGACCAGCTATACAAGACCAGATTTAATTTCCTGAAATCCTGGCAAGACAACTGGCAACCACTAGCCCTTGCCTCGATCAGCTATCCAACTGATAGACCAGCAGCTTCGGTTTAAAGCAGAAGGCTTTATAGGACGGACATACATGGAACGAGTTCCTCTCTATAATTATGGTTGGCATTTGCATCTGATCTATGTGTCTAGGCCTTTTGTCCAAAATACAATAATACTCAGCAAATATGTATTGAATGCCTTTTATTTTCTGGTTGTCACCTCATGGAGATATTGGGGTACAATGCTGAGGCTTGATTTTTTATGCAAGTATGAGGGGTGATCATTGAGGATTTAAAACCACAGAGCCACAGGATCTGTATTTTAGGGGGGCCATGCCAGTGACTGAGAGGGGTGAGGGAGTGAGGAGGCACTGACTACAGCCAAGTCAGAGACTCCTCCTCCTCCAGATGTAAACTGAGGCAGAAGTAATTGGGGGTGGGGGAGTTGCAGTGACCTGAGAAATGATCTCAGATATTTGAGAAGATACCTCAGAGGGGCTACTGGTGAATGGGATGTGGGGTTAAGGTAGTGGGAAGATGTCAGGGACTGGAGGAAAAGCAGTGTTGGGAATGGAAATGCAGGAAGAGTCACAGGATTCAGGGTGGGGGTGATCAGACTTTGGGGTTTATATACATATAATCAGCTGGAGATGTTTATGGGATAGCCAGGTGTAGGTGCCAGGCAAGGGGCTGGGTGTAGAGCAGATATCGAGATCACTCCTCTGTGTAAAATGGGGGACTTGTTCCCTCACGTTCATTGTTCATTTCTCCGTAACATACACTGAAAGAGAATGCACTTATGGGATAGGATTCTGTGATGTTCGATGCCTTTCGTGTCTGTTTTGAGTATGGGAGAATGGAGGAGTGGAATTACATGTTTTTAATCTTGGTTTTATTTCTGGCCATTTTGATCATCTTTATCCCTGACCATCTTTGATTCCAATTTTTCATCTGTGGAATGACAGATGGGGTAAAAAAATCTCTGCTTTCCCACCTTTCAGTTTGTAGAGAAGAATAAGGCCAATATGTGATGTCCTTTGAGTGCTGGAAGAAAGACAAATTAGGTAGGTATTTTTCTGCCTATTTTTCCCGTGGCATCTGGGAGAATGCAAATAAGCAGTCTTATTGTTTATCCTTCATTTTTCCTTTGACAGGTAGACTTCCTCACAGGAGGAGAAAATTGGTCTTGCCTCAGTGGCTAATTGACCAATCAACAATGGTGCTTCTAAATGACCTTGGTGTGGGCACCGAGCCAGTTTGGCCTACAGCAAGCCCTCAGTTCCTCCCTTGCCCTCCTCACTGAGTTTTCTGGGCTATGGAGGAAGTAATGTGCCTGCGTGTATCCGAGTTCTCCTTGCAGCCACCAGAGTCATTACGAAATCTGTTCTGATTGTCAGATCTCCGCTCATCATGCCATTCCAGGGCTTACTGGTGTTTTAGCTCATTCCCAGACAGGCCCACAGGGTCCTGTAAGTCCTGCGCCCTGGCCAGGTCTCCGGCCTTCAGCTCATTGTTATCCCTCACACTCACACATCACCACTGGCTTCTCTCTGTCTCTCCAAGAACAATAAGACCTTGCTGCTATCAAGACCTTTCCACAAGTGGATCCCTAGACCTGGAATCTTTTTCTTAGTCAATTTCTTCACTTATTCAATTACAACTATTTTATGTCCCCACTGAAAAGTTAGCCTGTCAGAGACACCTTGCCTGCCTCTCTGATTTGACTATAACGCAGTGTTTTGTGTTCTCATACTACCTTGCACATGTAATTTATATATTTGTCTGCTTCCCCAATAGACCGAGCACTCCGAGAGTAGAGAAAGCCCATCTGTTCCGTATCTCATTTCCATCTGTCCATACCTCTTCATCTCCCCTCAGTAAACCTGCCGGAAGTTACACAAACACAATAATAACTGCTATTCATCAAGTACATTAAGAGTTCTACATAGAGTTTCTCATTTTATCTACCTAAACCACATAGACAATGTGAAGAGACAGTGCTTACAGATAAACAAGAAGCTGGGCTCATTTATTATCCATTCAAAAAACACTGAGTATCTACTATGTGTCAAACAGCACTTAGGCATTGCATGAAAGAAATCTGGGGAGAAAATCCATAACTGAATGGGATTTACAGTCTACTATTTAACTATAAATAGCACTGGTCAACAATGAGGTCATAACTGACTTTAAAAGGCCCTAATATCTAGTATCTTGGTGTGCTGAACATGAATATAACCCTGAAAGTTTTTTATTAGTGCTCATTTTGAAGATATTTCATATAATTCATTTTCTATGTTTCACCATGTAAATTGATCTGCAACAACATCCTAAATCAGCCTAGAATGATGTAATATTGCATCACATTGCATAATACCATCATGCACACATCATCCAGAGTTGATTGCATCATTTTCTGATGCAATGCAATACTACTGCCAGGCGGCTGCTGAAGTAAGCTGACGTCAGCAGTGCACTATCTAAAGCCCTGTCGGAAAGGTTGAGCATTGAAAATATTTCGGACTTTGTGCGTGACAGTTTAAGCTACTGTTCCATAGAACTGTTATTATTTTATCCATTTAGGCACAACAGAGAATAGTAATGCCTTGAAAGTGCGTTAATAATGTGGATAATTTCTACTCAATTTGTGGGGAAGTGACATTTGTCAACCAGAAGAAAAGTATCACTTCTCAAGTGAAGAAGCCTTCTCATCTTTACTTTGGATGCAAGATCGGTGACCAAGATAAGCCTTGGGCCCCACATATATGCTGTGCTACAGGGACAACACAGCTTTAATAGTGGTTAAATGGCAAAAGAACAACAATGTCGTTTGCAGTCCCCATGGTGTAGAGAGAGCCAAGCAACCACATAAAAGACTGTTACTTCTGCTTGGTTCTTCCTCTTTCCGGTGGAACAACGAAGCAAAAGAAGTCGAGAATAGTCTACCCAAACATTCCGTCTGCATTGAGAAGACCGGTTCAACAACTTACTGCAGGGTGATGCGAAATAAGCATGGAATGCTTTTCGCCTAGTGTCTACAAACTTTCTTGGGAATGTTAGGACAGAAAACTACAAGGAACCAGTAGAAGACATGCTGATGCAGTATCAGAAACTTGGCTGCAATATGTATCTAAAGATCCACTTCCTTCATTCCTAACTGGATTTCTTCCCTGAAAACTGTGGTATGGTTAGTGATGAACATGGCGAACATTTTCATCAAGCTATCGCATCAATGGAGCAAAGATACCAGGGAAAATGGTTCACTAAAATGCTAGCTGACTACTGCTGGACACTCCCCAGAGATGCTCTTGGACAGCTGTACAAGAGACAAGCGAAGAAATCTAAGAAGTAGTCCATGGCTTGATTTTTTACAGGTATTAACCGTAAGCCTATTACTACTGGCATGCATTTCATGATGTAAACATCCATTTATTGCAGATTCCAAAAAAACTAGAGCCAAGATTAGAATGTGACTGTCATATTTGTGTTGAGCACATACAAATTGATAGGAAATGACTAATTTTATTTCAGCAATATGACTTTTGTAAAAATTTGTTGACCACTGTATTTGAGAGCACATTGTTACGCAGGATGGACGTGACTAGTCAGCCCATCTTCTCTTGTATGTAAACTTACTTGGAGTTTCAAATCAGGAAACAATTTGCTGAGTACATGGGGTGCCGTAGTTAATATGAATTGAATTTTTTAAAATGTCATGCCCTCGGTGCATTTATTTTTTTTAATAATCACAATCATCTTCTAATGGAGATGCTATTATTACCCACCTTTATAAATATGGGCACAGATGTGCATTGTAAGGGAGTTTACCAAGATCCTAGAGTTAGAACCCAAAATGGAGCCAGAACCCAATTCTCAGCTCCCTCAGGCCCATAATCTAGACTTTGGATCTCTAAGTTAGTTTCTCTCCCTTCCTGACTGAACCAATGAACAGTCTTGCTCCAATCCCATACTTATCCTGCAGGGAGATATTGTTCTCATTAACAAATACTGATGCAGTATTTTTACAGTTCCTGTTACCAAGATTCTTTCCGCTTGACAGTCCAGATCTTGGCAAGTAGTCAATTCAGGAAGACTTTGTCCTTAAGTTAGGGCCTCAGATAGTTTGTGGCTTTCTCCTTCTGAGTGGCCAGAGAATGACGGTGAAGTGTGTTAGGTAATATGGTAATATTGCTAGTTAGCTGGAAATGGCAAAAGTTAAAAGGTCACAATAACTAAGTGACTCCAGCTGGGTTCAATATGTAGATAAAAACAGAATGGCAATATAACACTATTTATCAAAAAGATAGCTTCATTACTGGGATGAATGTATACCCTTCCTGGAAGGATACTTTCTCTTCTTAGAATCAACTGTCAATTTGAATTGAATTCTTCTGTAGATGGATCACAGCTTCTTAGAGTACAATGATTTGCTTCCTATTACAAAATGTAGAAATTGTATATTGAGTTTTCAGTAAGATGTTTTAAAAGTTCGTTATTTTCTTATGGAATAGAAGGTAGTACTCTTGGGTGAATTTATATCTGGTTGAATAATTTCATTATTCACTTCTGTAATAGGATACAGAACTTGGTTCTTGGCTTTATGCGTTGGTGAGGGCAAGAATGCATGCAGGGTGAAGTCATGGATGGGACAAAACTTATTTCTATTGTTTTTTTTTTAAGATTTATTTATTTATGCATAGAAGAGCTGTGGTATAGGCCGGAGGTGTCGTGGGGGGCGGGAATGAGAGAATTCACCAGAGAAAGAGTGGGGAGCAGAACACGAAGATCTACTGAGATACACTGCTGAGGGGAGCAGCGGGTGAGGAGAGGTCTGCTGCGCCACGTGGGAACCTCCCTGGCTGCAGATGGAACTCATGTCGCAGTGGCTGCGGATAGCTTCATAGGCTGAGTCTTAACCCCTTGCGCCACCAGGGGGACCCTCTATTGTTAATAAATTGCATCAAAGACTCAAAATTCAGGTTGGAGTAAATAAGGTGAGCTAGAAGTCTGTAGAAACAAATAGATAGCTACACAAGTATAAACAACCAACTGCACAGGTATAGACTGATGAGAAGAGTCTGTAGTAAAACAAGAGAAAAAGACTGTGTGGCTTTATCTGTATCTATCTATCTCTATTGATATATGTATATGCAGAGAGATACCTATCTATAGCTACTGGTACTATATATAGGGAGAGATAGAAAGACAGATAGATAGATAGATCTGCACACACTGAAAACTAATTAAGAATCGAAGTTTGTGAAGTTAAGGCAGAAAGTCAATCCACTCAAGGTAAATTAACAGAAATGCATTGCTCATAACAAAAGAATGTTGTATGTTCCTAACAGAGGGGGCTAGAAACAGACACATTCTACTTCCTGTGGTTAAAACACACTAGAATACTGTGCCCCTCACAAGATGGTCTGGAGTGCCTTAGGAGCGAGTGTCCAGGAGGCTGAGGGAGATCCAAATTAAGTCGTATGGAGAATAGTGACACAAAATTGAGCCATTTCATCAGATGAAAATGTAAATATCAGGCAAACATTGTTCAAATACTTGGGGTCTGTCTTGAGCAAAATGGATTAAGTATAATCTGTTTGGGGGCCTTCTGGTGGCGCAACGGGTTAAGCACAGCACTGTGATGCTATCCGGAGCCACTGCAGTGCGAGTTCGTTGTGCAGCCAGGGAGCTTCCCACATGGCGTGGCAGACCTCTCCTGTCTCCCCGCTGCTCCCCTCAGCAGTGTATTTAGGTCACTCTGCCTGTTCTGCTCCCCACTCTGTCTCTGGTGAATCCTCTCGCCGCCCCACACCTCAGGCCTGCACCCCAGCTTGTATGCAAAAATAAATAAATCTTTAACAAAAAAAAAAGCATAATCTGTTTGATGCCAGAGACCAGGGAACTGTCCAGATATGAATAGACGGACCGGGTGTGACCACAAGTGCGATGGCCAAAGTGTGACCACGGCCCAGGAGTTTGTAAGTATCAGAACTGATGCCAAATTACATGCCTTTTTAATTAAACTCTGTATATGCTTTCCTCATTCTGGGTCCTAAATCAATACCTAACCAAGATGATTTAAAAATAACAACCTCACGGCCTGCCATCTGGCATCTTTTTGGACCAACACGGTGTTATAATGGAGAGGCCAGAGCCCAGGCATACATCAGAAGTTACAATAAATCATCCAATTAGGCACATGCCAGGAATTCCTCCCCCTCACTTTCTGAAAGAATGTGACTGTTGTCATCAATTTAGCCTGACAGGTACTTCTTAACTCTATTTCCTGTTTGATGCTATTTAAAAGTCCTTTCCTATGGAAGTTAAACTAGACGAATTCCCCAGAGAGCAACTAAGAAAAGTAAACTGAGCCTTTCATGTCTGGTCATTGGGGAGGCCGCATATGTGGTTCTGAGACAAAGAGTTGTGATAAGTTTTATCCAGCACAGCTGGGGTTCAGGAAGGAGATCAGATCAAGAATTCACGCAGTTAAGTTCCTTTAAATGAGGGGATGCTGGTTTAAGGCATGCATGAATGTTTATTTAGGGACTTAGACACATTAGATATTAGGTAGGTCATAGAAGTATAAAAGAACACGTTTCTGCACACAGGTGGCTCACATTGGCCAGGGGAGACTATCCGCAGTGCAGTGTAGAAGCACAAAGAAGATAGGATGATGGTGTCGGAGCACAGCAGACGACCAGTGGGTCTCCAACCCAGTGTTGAGAATTTCCATAAAACACCAAATGCAGGTCCCACCTTTTAAAGAGACTCATTCCGTCAGATGCAATACCCTTAGTGAATGTGCTTTGATAAGTCTTTGTGTCTAATCATTTTATAATGTTTCATATTTGTTCTTTCGCTCCGCCCCCCATAATTTCATAGCTATTCTTGGCCCCTTCATGTCTATATAAATTTCAAGATCAGTTTCCACAAATAAAACTGCTGGGATAGGGTTGGTCTTGCATCCATTTGAGATTTGATGCCTCTCCAATGTTGAGTTTAAATCCTTGCACACGACAGATCCTCTATATTAAAAACATTCCTCTCAGCAAGAGGAATTTTTGCAGTTTTTGCAGGAATTTTTGCAGGAAAATTTGCAGGAAATTTTGCAGTTTCCTGTGTAAAGGTCTTACACTACTTGTATGCAATTTATTCCTAGTTATTTGATGCTTTTTGTAGTGATCTAGTGGAATCATTTTTGAATTTTGTTTTCTATTTTTGATTGCTAGTATATAGATTACTACGATTCTCATATTTACCTTGTATACAAGGACTATGTTTTGTACTTACTAATTTTAAAAGTTTAGCTACACAACCTTTGGATTTTCTACATATCTATGTCATCTGTGAAAAAGACTTTTATTTTTTTCTTTTCCAAATCTTGAAGCTTTGAGTCTCCTTCATTTGCCTGATTATTCTGGGTAAGCCATTCTGTACAAGCTGAATAGAAGTAATGATAGCAGATATCCCATTTCCTATCTCTGGAGGGAAGCATTGACATTGCACCACTCAGAGTGGTGGTGGTTGTGAGTTTGGATATCTTAGATTAGATTAGGTTCGTTTATTTCTATTAGTTTATTTTCTATGTGGCTAAGACTTTCTAATCAGTAAAAAGTTGAGGATTCAAAAATAGAGCATGTATTTTAAGGCCCCTTGATTTATGACAAAGATGCCACTTCAGTGTAATGGGAAAAACGGTTTTTCTAATAAATTGTGGTTGGCCAATTAGACATAAGCATGAAAAAGGATTAATACTTGTCTTACATTATACACAGAAAAGTATTTCAGGGAATTATTTATCAAAATGTAGACGATGAAGCGATAGACCTTCCAATTACAAGTCCTTGTATACCGGGTCTTAGGCATTTGTTATCTACAGAGATGTAAATTTGATCATACAGTTAGGCTAGAAATTCACATGGGTTCTCTCAGTTATTATCCCTATTATTTGAAAATCATAGCTGCAAAATAAATGATTCAAGATCACGTTACAGTTCTGGGGTGACTTAGGATGTGGTAGGTCGGCCAGGCAGTCTTCACATTGACCAAATTGGGAAGAGCCAGCATGAGAACTGGGAGGAGAAGGCATTTCTGCTCAGTGGGAAACAAGGGAAGTTGTAAGAGACAGGAATGCTGTGGTAAGATTTTGTAGAGACTCCTTCTGGTTTCCGGATGGAAGGTAGGTTGGAAGAGGAAGGGCAGGAGGCAGGTGACTCTCTAGGTGACTGTTGCCATGTCCAGAGGTAAGATGGGGACGGGCTAGCAGCAGCGCAGAGGAGGGAGGGATTTTAGAGATATGCCCGAGGAGGGGCTGCCAAGTCTCAGTGGCTAGTTAGACACAGGAGTTGGAGAAGAGGGAGACAGTTTCTTTTTTTGTTTCTGATGTTGAGTGATAAACATTTTTGCTGAGATCGATTCAGCAATCCAATGTTCTTGTAACAGGGGTCCCTCTGGTGGTAAAAGAAAACCAAGGACAGGATCCCTTCTCTTGGGTACCTGCTCTTGTGGGGTACAGTTGTGGACCTGGACCTAAAGAATAGGGTTAAAAGACCAAAGAATAGGGACTCCCCCCCTTTTTGGGAGTGGCCAAGAGCCATATATAAAAAGAACTGAAAGTTGGTGGGGGGGTAGAGGATGAAGGAAATGGGGGAGGATGGTCAAAAGGCATGAAGTTCCAGTTCTAAGATGAGTAAGTCCTAGGTTGTAATGTACAGCTTGGAGCCAACAGCTACCAATACTGCATCCATCTTGGAGAGGTGCTAAGTGTAGACCTTAAAAATTCTCATCACACAGAAAAAAGGTAACTATGTGAGTTGATACATGTACTGACTAAACTTAGCGTGGTGATCATTTCACAGTCTATTCATGTGTCCAATCATTGTGTGGTAGACCTTAAACTGGTACTGTGTTATATGTTAATTATATCTCAATAAAACGGGGTGGGGTTTCTTCCAAAAATACCAACTGGGAGCTGATGGCTGCCTGTGGGTCAGAAACAGCCTCACTCAAGCAAGGCAGCTTCTGGCACCTTCTCCTACCAAGAAATCTCCAGGTAGGTGGAGGAGGAAGGAGTTGATTGGCATCAGTGGAGGGGACCCCAATAGGCACTGGGGAACTGACTGTCCTAGGGAATATTGATCGAATTTCTTAAGAATGTGGCAGAGCAAAGAGTAGAGATTTTAAAGCCAGATGTCCCCAGGTTTGAATGTTGGTTCCGCTACAAATTTTGTAGCAGTTTCTTCCCCTGTGAATTTGATAAGACAGTGCCTGGGCGCTTGTGAGTCTGAGGTTATGGTGCACAGCACCCGTGCGGTGCCTCTTCCATAGTTGGTGATTATTACTTTGGGGCTTAGGAGATGGCCCACTAAGCTCCCTTCAGACAATTACTAGTTTAAGGGATCCCTGTTAATTTAGGACTACACTAATAAAAGGGAGAGCTCCCCCAGTATCATGTAGGGGTGTCTAACAGCAATGTAGCATTCCAGAGGGGTTGCTGCCTTTATGTTTTCTCTCTCTACAGCTTGGGCATAGCCCTTGAAATAAACTAAAGGATCTTTCTAAAACAGGTACACTTGAATAGCCTGCGTCATCAATCAAGATGAGATATTTCAGGAACTTTCCATTCTGAGCCTTTGGTTTCTTCCCGATTATGTATAAATACCTTGCTTGTTATATAAATACGCAGCGAGTGTAACCTCTCGCCTAGCGATGCGAGGCCGCCAGCTACGAAGAGCTCTAAGAAAAGAACCACCACGCACTCACCTCGTGGTTTCCTCACCGGTCCTAGGATCCTGGAAAGGTTTACAGTGTTAAAGCTGCCAGTTACCTCTTGAAATCACCGAGGCTGCTGTTTTTTCTTCCCAGGAGCTCTGTGTGCATGGGTATTCATTGGTCTTATCCATCTGTAAGCTTTTGTAAGCCCCCTAATGAAAACAACTGTATTTTCCTGGCTTAATTGCACATTATTGAGTATTCCGTCTCTCGTGCTATAAATGTGCAGTAATGAGAGGTGCGCATTAGGGCCCCCAGCCCACTGGGCTGATGGCGAATCAGGCACTGTATTGATACCTAGCAAGTGACTTCCTAAAGGCCAGAATAGAACCAGCCAAACAAAACTAAAAACTTTCTTATTGCTGCACACACAGGCAGAGTCATAGTGAAGACCAAAAGGAGTTGGTGGACTTAGTCATTTATAAGGACAACAGGGGTGTTTTCCTGTTGCAGTGCTCTCCCAGGTTATATCTGATATCATGTTATTAGCTCTTTTGATTTTAAATTGTTTTACAGGATATAATAATTAACAATTTGTACTTTTGGGGGGACACATAGCCACAATCAGCCAGGTTGGGTGTACGCAGTGTGTGTGTGTTGGGGGGGGTGTGTGTGGGTGTGTGTGTGTGAGAGAGAGAGAGAGAGGAAAAAACATGTATAAACCAATATGCCTTTGAATATAATGTCAGGTTCCCCTCTAAGCAGTAGATACTGGAGAGCTTATTACGTGAGAGAATGGGCGCCTCTCACCCCACCCCCCATATTGATTCTCTGCAAAGCCTTCCCTTTAGCTTTCTGTCATTTCAGGGGACAGTTTCACCTCAGTCTCAAGAGAGCCAAGTTCATGATTACAGTGACGGGTGTGACATTTTGCTCCTCGCCTAGGGGGAGGCTGGGTATGTCAGAGCATGAAAAGGCAAACAAGAGGGCGTCTTCCACCTGTCTGGAAGGTCTCCAGTTCTGTGCACCTGAGGGACAGAAAGAAGCTTCTGGAGCACTTGCCAACTGACAGCCAAGTTCTGCCTTAAAAATCAAAGGAGTTGAAAAAAGTTGTATAGTAACATAAAAGTTATCAGACAACTTAATGGAAACTTTTTTTTTAGTATCTGGTTCCTTTTATTCTAGGTTATTTTATATGCTCCATCCATGTAATTGCATGGAGATACAGTTTATTCTTTTTCATTTCTATATAGTATTTTTTGCTTTACAGAATATAATGTTCTGTTGAGGAACTCGGCTGGAGATATGCTTAGGCATGAAATTATTGGGTCATAAAGCAGACGTGTTCAACTCTAATGGATATTGCCTAACAGCTTTTTAATTAATGAAACCATTTATTTCATTAACTCAATAAAATGTGATTTTATATTTGTTTCCAAACTATTTTTTCTATCATAAAACATTAACTTTATAATTCTTTAAACCTTTAAATTCCCCCAAATAACTTTTCCTTTGCTACACTTGGGCAGGCTTTTGGCCATATTCTGTATTAGAGCCTCAACAATTACATCTACCTGAGGCTGTAAATATTTATGTGACTGCAACTGTCCTAGCCCAGTTAGCTCCCAAGCAGATGATCCTGAGATATATAATGAATAGATGTGTGTGTGTGTGTGTGAGAGAGAGAGGGGGGGGGGAATTGGGGTTCTTAAAAGTCACACATACATATTTTTGACAGTCAGGTACATGGCTCCTTAGTTTGGGCATTGTCTGGGTTAAGCCTCTTCCCTTCCCTTGCAGTGCGTGGCTTCTGGCTCCAAGCCGTTGTCCAGCCATAACTGAGTGTCCTGAGCCTAACCTAAGGAGCAGGGTCAAAGGCTCTCCCTTCCCCCACGCGCCGTCTCCTTCCTCTCTGCTGCTGGGCTCCAAATGTGTGAGCCAAATGGACACACATATGTCCAGGGGAGCTCTGGCAGCAAAACAGTGGGTTATAAGATAAGAGACAGCCGCGAGTTAGGAAACCTTAAGCGGCGCAGCATGAGAACCCCCGAGATGAGCCCACTTACCGTCCGGTGTCCCCAGAGCTGGTTCCCCTTCATGCCGTGACAGTCATAGAGGGTGACCGGGCTGCTGTGTGAGATGGCGTCAAAGCAGAACTTTCGGGTGTGCAGTGGCTCCCCGGGTCGGATATCTTCTCTCCACCCAAAAGTAAAGAGCTATCAAAGTGACAGTAGCAGAAAAGTGGTCATTTGGGGAGATGGAGAGCAGGAGATGGGGGCGGGGTATGGCTTTTAGCAACGTGGAGCGCCCGCGTTGAGGTCTGCAAGAAA
The DNA here is from genome assembly GCA_004024925.1 of Scalopus aquaticus. Lineage (NCBI taxonomy): Eukaryota > Metazoa > Chordata > Mammalia > Eulipotyphla > Talpidae > Scalopus > Scalopus aquaticus. Next base: position 25,283 of record PVIJ01015544.1, read on the forward strand.
GCCTCTGTCTGGGCATCGTGGGTGCGCGCATTCTGAAGTGCTTCTGCAGCAACAGCTGCACCGTGCAAAAAATGCAAATGAGTCGTTTTCAGTTAGGTCCCAGGAAAAATAATGGGGTGTCATGGAGGTACCTGAAAAGGGGCGGGTGGGAGGGAACGGGAAGAAACTAATGAAGCTTTCTCATTCTTCATTCAGATACACTGGATCAAACACTACGCAGGTGGCTAAATGAGCAGAGTCACTGAAAACAGACCAGGAATAGACTTGAACTGAATTGATGCTAGCAACCTAAAAAAATCTGATTTAAATAAAAGCTAAACTTGTTGAGGTAAACAGACCAATTAATTTCCTGGCATTGGTGGAGTCACTCTGCAAGGCAGTGTAGAAAATTTTGGATCAGCACTCACAGTAACGGATACTGTTCACACATGCTAGGTCCCTCCCTACCCAACGTGAAACGTTATTTATCATTACATCATTACTGTGTTTAACAGAGGCTCATGCCCCACCTAAAGTTCTCTTAACCTACTTTGTTCTAGCCTGTCCATCCCATTCTATTATTTAAAAAATGCTACTTACGATGCATTACATTGATTTTACCATGTAGTAAAGCAGGACTACTCCTGTGGAAGGATATTTTCTTGAGATTTTTTTTTAGCTGGACAGCAGCAAGAGAAATCTTAAGCGAAGAGGAAAATGGACTAGATGAGCTCTGTGGGGTTTTTTTTGCAATTCTAAAATTATAATAAGGTTATATAATTTCTCTAGCAGGGCTTTAGGCAGGCCTGGCTGGCGAAGCAAGCTGTGAACTGCTGAGAGAAGAGCTGTCAAGGAGGCCCCGTTGATATGACAGAGCTCAGGGCTGAGCTAGTGTAGATAAAACACTTAGCACAGCCCAGGCCCTTGGTCTATTTCCTACCTCGGAGAGAAAATGTAGGCAATCTTGCAGGATTCCAGGGTGGCTAATGAGAACCGTTAAGTGGTAGGGAAACTAGAAAACTTGAAGGAACTGGGCTAAGTGGTCTGAAGAAAATCAGAAAGAAATGATCTAGATCAGTCCTGAAAAATCAGTGGTCTGAGGAATAGTGAGTGACGATACTGTTTCTCTGGAAGACAGGACAAAAGAGAATGATTTAAATAGAAAGACAAAGGATTTTATGTTAGGCGTTTAAAATAGATTCATGAAAAGGAATTGTGTAGTACCTTTTCCTAGCTTAAAAAAAAATTTTTTTTTAGAGATTTATTTATCCATACAAGAGATGGGGTGTAGGCCAGAGGGGTTGAGGGGGGGGTTTGTGTGAGAGGATTCACCAGAAACAGAATGAGAAGCAGAACAGGCAGATTGACTGAAGTTCACTGCTGAGGGGAGCAGCGGGCGAGACAGGAGAGGTCCGCTGCACCATGTGGGAAGCTCCAAGGCCGGGGAGCGAACTCATGCTGCAGTGGCTGGGGATAGCTTCATAGTGCTGAGACTTAACCCCTTGCACCACCAGGGAGGCCCCCTAAATTTTTAATACCATTGTGGAATGAGACATATTAATATTCGTTTGAATCCTTTTTTGAGGGAATGACTTCTCAAGTGTCTATTCAGCTATTTCCCATCTCGATTATTCTCTTCAAATTAGAACTCCCCACTTCCTTGGCTTTCGAAACACAGTGCTTGCGTTCCTGGACTGCACCTTCCCCCGTCCCATCTCTTCACCATAGGTGCTCTTAGGTTCTTCCTGGAACCCGCTCTTGTACCTTCTTTGGTCAGTCTTACACCCTCTCAGTTCTGCTCTTGCCAAAATGTCGATAACTCGTGCTCTATGACTGTTCAGCCACGAAGGATCTCCCAACTGCTTCTCCTGTGGACATCTCAGGGTCAATATACGGTGTAATTAACTGATTTTCTTCCCTTCTGATCCTGTTCCTCCTTCTACATTTTGTTTCATTTGGTGGTGTTATCAATCAACTTGTCAGCTTTGAAGCGGTGCTCCCTTACCCGCTTCATCTACGCAATCACCAAGTCTTGCCTATTTGTCTTCTGTTGCTGCGGTTCTCTTTATCCCACTCCCCGTGCTCTCAATATTTCTCATCTGGGTTACCAGCTTGCCCTGATTGGTTTCTTTTCCACCTTTCTTTCTTGGTTCCTTCATATCTGTTTGCAATATGTATTTCACCTGAAATCTCAAAGTATGTTCACATAACCTTTAGCGAACATAATTCAAAATTTCTAACATATAAAGAACTTTCTATAATTTGGCCTTTGTCTTTTACCCCCAGCTGCATCCCTTACTCTTTATGTTCTAGACACAATTAGATATTTGTAGCTCCTTAGACTAATCAGACTGTATTTTCCCTTTGTTCATTTGGGTCCTCTGATTGGAAGGTCAACATTCAGCAGTCAACCTAGCTGCTGCTGTTTGGTCCTTTGAAATCCACGCACCCAGGAAGCCTTGCTCTTTGACACCTTCTCATCCTTTGTCTTACTGCATCATCATAGTCCATTTACATGTCTGTACCTCTCACAAGGCAGTGAGGACTTTAGTGGTTGGGCCATTGTTTATCTTTGTGTCTCCTGCAATTCCTGCCATATAATGAATGTCCAGTAAAGTTTCTATCAAATAAATGAAAACTTCATTATATTAACAGAAAGAATGTTGGGATAACTATTAAAATGAAGGACTAGTCCTTTTAGTGTCTCAGATGAGTTTGTGTAGCATGTGCCTAATTACGACAATATCAATAATTTTTATGTTTCAAACTTTCAACTTCAATGACTGTAGACTCTCATTGCCTGTTATTGGAATTGCAATTTCCTGGCCTATCAGTCTGCCATTGGTATTGTTTAAATCTTTATTTTATTTAAATATCACATTTCCTTGGTAAGCTGTCCAACCAATGCAGGGAACTGTAGTCTGACTGATTTATCTATTTCTCTCTCTGTCTCTTTTTTTTTGATGTAGAAGGTCAGAGCTGAAGGGATTATAATCATTACCTGGTACTGCCTCTTATTATGCACTTGTGGGGAATTAGGCATGCAGAGTGAAGTTCAATGCCTTTTACAGACACTCTTCTTACTCTTTAGATTTTTACTTTTCTTAGTATTTAGTAAATGGATCTGATAGGTCTAAAACATTGCTATGTTGGGGCAAACATAGATGAATTTCACTCTTGGATAGATTTGTTCATATTTGTCACAGTTATATCTCAGGCCACCCCTAAGTGACTTTTATTTCTTGTTTCAAGTTTTGTTGTTATAGTGCAACAATCATTCTTAGGTTTGTAGACTGACAGTCTGTAGTCATCAGTATTTCACATATTATTATCATCATCGTCGCTACTGCCTACTACTACTGCTACAACCTACAACCACCTACTCCTCCTAAATAATTTTCCTGCATTCTAGGTCTACATCTTTAATTATAGCAATTGTTTTATTCTTCTGCACCTACCATTAGCTAAATTTTTTTTCTCTTATGTCTTCGACATGCTTTCTATTGACCTTTGTCTTAACCTAATGGCTGTAACAAACCAAGGAGGCTCTACCCTTTCATTTTGGTAGGCCCATCTTCCTGTACGTAATCTTGTCAAAGCTGAACCAAGCAGATATGGCAAAAGCATTTCCATTGTTTGTAGTAGGTGAAGTTATTGTGATATTCATGGCTTGTCTCCTGCCCTTGGGCTATTCTTTATTGATAGAACTATTTAGATTTCACTCCTTTTCCTGCACAATAACTCCTGTTTTTCAGTTTCAAATCCCTCAATTTTAGTGTGAATTGGTGGTGTTTCTCCACCTTGTTTTGAGCGATACTTTTAAATATAGACTCAGAATGACACATAACTTGCTTTCCTTTGTCTTAATAATAGCGTGCTATGTGTGTAATGCAGTCTGGGTCCCCAGTGTCTTATATGAATAAGCTCACTGGACTTGGTATTGCTAATTCACTCATTATCTTAATCTTGCTACCTGATTTGAAAAGATCGAAACTATTGTTCTCTCTGTGGGCAGTTAGATTTTATTTCATTGTGTGGTTTGCAGAGATCGGGGATATTGTTTCTGTCTGGAGAGGGAGCTTCCAGCTCTAGGCTTGCTTCCCTCTCTGCTTGCTCACCTCCTGGCTGGCTCTTGGAAAGGGAGCATCTGCTCCCCAGCAGGACCTGCTCTGCTGCAGTGCTTCCTCCCCACAGGACACCACGGCCTGCTGCGGCCACGCTGGGCCCCGAGGGCTCTTTTACACTCATAATGGCATCTGGGGTGTATTCTTTCCAGACCTTCCAGAGTCTTATTAGGGTCTATTCTTTTTTTCTTGGTCCCTAAAGAAACTGAAAGCCAGCATACAATATGACAGTGATAGCAAACAGCTAAAACACAGTCTTGGAGTAATGAACACACATTGGCTTTCTTCCTAAAAGCCAAACTTAGTTATCACCGGTTTTTGCAAAAAAAGACATTTTCTCATAAAGATACACCTATAGATGCTCCTCCAGTTCCCATTAACTATTTTGTTTATTTATTTGTGCTTTTGCCATTTTTGGGGGGAGCGGGGTGTTTTAATAGGTGATTTTGAATGAGTGGGAATGAAAAAGAATGTCTATAATTTTCCTGTCCTGATATACTTCTTTTCTCATGCAGGAATTTTAATCAAAATGTAAAAGAATGATTCTTCTAAGTCACTGAGTAATTTATCGAATAAAGCTTACAGTTTATTACTGGAAAACAAAGCAGGTTGTAATATTTTAACCCTGCAGGTCAATATATGGTGGCACATATCTCACATATGATGCATTTTTTTTTTTTTTACCTGCTGCCAACTTGTTTAATCTCCTTTTGCTATGGTTTTCAGAATCTCTAGAGACTGAAAATCTTTTTTTTTTTTTTTTGGTGGTGGGAAACCTATGGGGGATACACAGTAATGTAAAGGATATAAATTAAATTTAAAAAATACAGTAATAATATAACAAAAGAAAGAAAGAAAAAAAAGAGACTGGAAATCTTTTCAATGTGCTGCATTAACCGTTCTGTGCCTCTTTTGAAGTTGTCTACTTGTCTAGTGCTGCTCTCTGGTGACTGTTTCTTGAATTACAGGCCATAGATTTTTGCATGCTAACCTGCAAAGGTGGAGGGGAGAAGTGGAGAAAGCGAATCCATAATTTTAGAGATGTATATAGTATTGTTGTTTTTGTTCATATTCATTTTTTAGCTGTCAAAAAATTTTTCAGTCTCATACACATTTCATTCTAGAACTTTCTAAGGGATAGAAGTTAGTCCTGATTCAGGCACTCAGATATGCACACGTCATATCTACCAGCTGCCTAAGTGTATTTTCAGGTTGAACTGAACAGCAGTGGTAGAGAGGAATTTAGCCAACAGATGAAGATTTTTCCTGATGACATGCTCCTATTTAAAATTTAAAATACCCTTTCCCCTCTAGGATGAAAGTCTTGCAGCCTTGTGAGATCTACTCTCTCGTCCCCAGGCTGAAGTCAGAATGGCTTCTTGCTGGTAACAGGCCCTCTTCACACCTTCACATCCCTGTAATATCCTGATGATTATAGAAAGAAAAAGGGGTGTGGGGGGGGAAGTGAACTTGCACTATTATGTCCTTCCAATCAGTAAAAGCTGAAAGCCTTGCTCTTTCTTTAGAATCCATCTTATATGTGTACACACTCCACAGGATATATTTGAGCGAACGATTAATAGTATTTTGTATTTGGAAGTTTCCTAGGGCCTAAGAGAAGTTTCCTAGGTTGGTGTTGGCACACAGGGGTTGTGGACAGGGGTCTTGTGAGACGGCAGAAGGGAAAGTACATCTGCTCTGTACCCACTGTGCGCGTGAAGGATGCGCTTCATTGCTGGCAATGGCTGGAAGGATTTAAGGATTTCATGAGCCCACACAGGTTTGGCTGAAAGCCAAAGCTGACTGTGAACCCATGATCCTTCTAGAACACCAGGAGAACTGGGCAATGTGTTGGGGGGAGATGGCCAGTGGTTCAGTGATAATTCTGATGATTTTGATAATTCTGGACTGTGCTGTGGACTTGGTCTCGGGTTCCTTTCTGAGGGGCCCCTCTGCTGTGTAATGCAGGCAAGAGGTGGGGCAGGAAGGCGCAGTGGCTGGGAGAGGGAGGCAGAATCTCAGGGTACCTGAGCAATGCCTTAATGTCCTAGACTGGGCACAGTGGGCCTTTACCAGTTTGCTACAGAAGATAGACACTGAAGAACACAGCTGCAGGAGACAAGGGATGCCTTATTGAAACTGCGTGTGGACTTTTGTTTTGTTTTCCATGGACGGTTCTAGGAAACAGCACAGACAGGAAAAGCTTAACCCTGAACTTGGGACATGTCCTTCCTCAGAGGGGAAGAGGGGGGAGAATAGGAGGAGTGGCTTTAATGCAGCTATTCATTTTTATTCTCTTAAAATATATGGCAATAGCTGTTGATAACTCATTAAATCTGTGTGATGAATACACAGATGTCTGCTATCCTGTCTTTATACCTTCCTGTTGCAAATATTTTATAATTAGAAATTCAAACACTAATAAAGGGCAGACGCAATTCTGTCTACTATCTTGTCTTTTTATAGGTGACACAGTGTAAAGAAAACGTTCATGATGAGGGATGTCAAGTTTCAAAGTGGGTCAAGAATCACTCCTTCATAAACTGAGTTGCTTTGAAATGGTTTTTAATCAAAGGCAATAAATGGCCTCAGGGTGTCCCATGAAGTTCATGTTGGGGTGTCATTGCCTCAAAGTTACCCTTGTGTATAACGTGGCAAACTGCTACAAAGTCAAGAGGTGTTGTATATCAAGTATTCTTTTGTGTGTACAGCAGAGGGGAAAGTAAGATTATTAGCAGCAAAGAATCTTGCATTAGAACTGTGAAATTCAGTTGGAAGAGCTCCATAGCACTCTGCAAGCTTTTCATGGTTTGCAAATGATCATTCTGGGGAAGGAAATACAAGACTAGGGTCATAATCATTGTTTCTACATCCTTTCTGTTACTGAAAGCATATTTTGATGCATGATCTCAGTGGCTGACTCCAACTTCTGAGAAGAAACAGATGCAGAGAAGTTAAGTGGTTCACTTAAGTGCAGAGCTGTTCAGTAGCACACTCAGGTGCTCACCCTGGCTCCGATCTAGAATGTTCTTCTCTCTCTACCTCCTTCCTGCCTCCGCCCCCCACCCCGTCCCGGGAGCTCACATACCTGTTCATGAGACCAAGTCCTTTCAGAGCCGTCCTTGATGCATATGTCTAGCCTCAGCTCGGTTCCCGTGGCTCCATGCTTGCTGTCTATGCAGAGATTGGCTGCCACGTTGCGAATCTGCGGAAAGAAGAAAGAAATGAGCATGGAGTATTTCTCCTTGTGCCTCCATGTTTCTCCTTGTACTCCTGATGGTCCTGGTCTAGATTGGGTAGTTGCTTTTTTAATGATGTGATTGTTAAATGGTGGCTTAAAGTCATATGCCACTTATGGAGAAACACCAGAAAGTTAACTATAACATGGGCTCGCCTGCATGTGAAAGATCAGGAGGTGTTTGAATAGCCAGCCTGCTATTGGCTGCAGGAAAGGGATGTCTGAGAAAGCAGAGGGAGCAGCGTAGAGCTCAAAAAGGGAGTTCATTTTTCTGGTAGTTCTGAATTTGGAATTTGTCACTTTCCTGCTTCAAAGCATCTTCTTTCATTGCTGTCTCAGCTGGGAGAGAGGCCAGCATGAGGCAGGCTGTGTGTGTCAAGTGTGTGGCGGGAGAGAGGGAACCCCAGAGGTTAGTGTGTTCTGTGCCAGACGTGGTGCCCTCCCATTCCATCTGCCTCTTGTCATGGTTTAGCATCTCTTCTGGATGACACAGAAAAGTCCCCCTAGACTCTTAGCAAGACAGAAAAGGCAACACTTCTGGTGCAATCCCATACTGGATGAAGACTCTACATAAAATCCGAACTTTGAAAAGTTGCAGAATGAGAAAAATGGAGTCTAATTAAGTTAACACTGATAGAACTGAATGGCTAGGACTGGGAAAAGTATCAACAGCAGAAAAAATTTGTACGTAGACAGAGGTGAAATCTTCCTGCCTGAAGATTTCCCAGATTCTGTGAGTGCCAGAACTGCCTCCTGTGGTGAAGGTGGGAGTTGTTTATAGTTAGGGGTGCCTGCTTGGATAAACTCAGTTATCTCAATTCCTTTTATGCTTTGTCTGGTGCTGGATTATACTCTCCCTCTGGGTACTGTTAGAAATGGAAACAAGAACAGGTTGTACACAAGTGATAATTTTTGTTAAGGTTTTTTTTTACCCAGAATGGCGGACAAGGCAAGGCACCTCCAGAACCCAGGGATGCCTGACTGGGGTGTGGCAGTGAGGCTGAAAGAGGTTGTTACGAAATATTCTGGCTATGACAAAAGGAATATTCTGGGAGGGGGGTGGTGGTGGTGGGCGCTATTTCATATTTCACGTGCTGTAGGAGTAGAGTTTGGTATAGTGCCCTTCGGGGGGAGTCAGTCTGGTGGGTACCAAATCCTTATCTGGGGAATCTGACAACAGTGTGGCTTCATCTTCCACTGGGGTCTGCTACTCTTAGGGGCTCTGTCCTTGATGCTGGGGAATATGACATAAGGTACGATGTTCTTCATTTAGTTTAGCCTGTAGACCTCTCTGACCACTAAGGAAAAGCTATGGGCACCTTTGGAAAAACAAACAGAACCATAAGTGGAAACAAACAAGCCCTTTTGCATTTATATTCCTGGTGCCTGTAGACTCCACAGCTGAACCCAAATTAGGGGAGATGCTTGCCTCTCTCCCTTTGCAAGTGGAATGTACCTCTTTTCCTGGTACTTCGAGAAGTCCTGAAAGATGGGCATGGACTTGGCTGGTGTCAGAGAGCACCTGACTCACTCTCACCTTCCTAGGACAAGCGCCAGAGCAGAACTTGACCGTGGAATGTTAAGAACCAAGCTTAAAAAAAACAGACCTTTAGTAAAATCAATCCCCTGGTGTGTGACCATTTCTTTGATGAAATGCAAACACCCAGAAGTTGAAACGTTTGCTTTTGTTCTCACTGCCTTGAGCCTGGCACAAACTCTGTAACAAACTCCTGGCTGATCTTATCTAAGTCCCCTGTGTCCCTTTTCTAAAGCATCTCCCACCTGGGAACCCCGGGCAGCGCACTGGGCAGTGCTCGCTTTTCATTCTCGAGCCATTTAGCTCACGGACACATTCTTTTTAGAAAATCAGTACCAGCTTACTCCAGAGACTTCTGCAGGGTGCTGTTCTCTGGTTACAGGGGAAAAGCCACTGCTTATCACTTTACGGTCTCTTGACAACAGAGGGAGAAGTTCGCCCTGCTCTGTGGGCTGGCAAGGCTCTGCCAGTGGAGGGGCTTTGCTCTTGGAAAAGGAGATGTGGGGAAGAAAGGAACATGTGCGAGCCAGGGACACAGAGCAGCAGATCTGCCAAACCTGCCCGTGGACACGCACCAAAGCCTTTCAAAGAGCTTGTTTTCCTTCTGAATGCTGTTAGCTGAAAAGGGCTCTGGCAGGGCTGGAGGAAACCATTTTCTAAACTCTTGAATTTTCTAAATTCTCACTCAGATGGTATCTGTATAGACAATGGGATAAACTGCTTTGGGAGCCAAATTTCAAGTTTCAAAGGCGTAATTGTCTACATCTGTGTAAATTTCAGCAAATAGTTGTGCCAGAGAGGAAATGCTGAGAGTTTAATATAGGGTGAGTTAGGCACCTGGACACGGGATTAATGTCAAGCCTCTCACTTGCTTCTCTCTCTCTCCTCAGTGCATATTCATGTCCTCTTTCTAGCTCCATCAAAAATAAACTGGTGAGTAAAATGCCAATAGAACGAGCTCTTGTACTCGTTCAATCATTGGAATAAAAAATTTTTAAATGTGGACAAGAATATTTACAAATAATTTAAATGATTTATTTTTCCACATGGCTCTCTGTGGCTGTCTACCCCACAAACCTCACCCCTGCCCCAACCAGCCCGGCCAATCCAGGGCATGAGATTTACATGCATATTTGGAATGTTGCGTAAGTCTGTGATGGAATAGGTCATTGTCATGTTTTACTCCTTTGATCTCCAACTTCAGGACATGGCGTCATGAGAATTTGAGAAGGACTCCTGAGTGATGCTGTACGGGGTTAGAGAGCACGACAGGCTTGGCTAGGATCGGGTGGCAAGCAGGAGAAAAAGAGAGGAAAGGGAATCCTTATGCCTGACAGGATTACAGAGATAAACCCCTTTTGGGTAAGGATTAGGAAAAAGTCTGGCAGGAGTGAAGGAAAAGTGAAGGTTTCTTTCTTTTTTTTTTTCTGGACATAAAATCTATTTTTCAAAAAGGAAAAGACAGTTTTCTGCCCAATCTGATATTTGCCCATTTGAAAATTCTTTCATGACATCCTTTCATTTGATCTTCAGAAGTCAACAGCGTGGTTAGCAATCTGTGGAAATGAGGGACTGATCAGACGACGGATGTGATTGGCTGGACCCAGAGGACCAGCAAAAGATCTGAAGGGCAGGTAGACCCTCTGGCTTGGGGTTCCCAATCCTCATTACAGACACAGTGAACAAAGGCCAGAGGCAGAAAGCATGAACTCCAGGGAGCCTCACTGGTGAACTTGTAACTTCAACTGGATTGAAATAGGAAGAAAAGGCAACCCAATCATCTAGTTCCCTATAGGGAGTGGAAGAAAGAAATTTTGCAGTAATAATATTTTTACCAATTTCATGTGACTTTGACAGGAAAATGGTAGGCAAGGCAGAAATTTAATCACTGTGCCAACTAGAGAAAAATCACTGA
>PVIJ01015545.1:0-36068 GCA_004024925.1 Scalopus aquaticus
CTGGCGAGCTTCAAAGAGCTTGGCCTGTAGCTTCCTTTCCATATCTTCTTCATAATACTCGTCTTCCTCTTCATCATACTCATACTCATCCTCCTCCTCCTCCTCCTCATCCTCTTCATCACTACTGTTACTGCTAGAGTCCCTGAACATGTCCCGAAGTATATCATACTCTATTGGTTTTAAACAAAAGGTAGGTGAAACTATTTGAAGCTTTTCAAATGACATCCCCTCCAACTGCAGTTGTATTCCTCCTATTTACTCAGCAACCAATTAATTTTATAAATAATTTTTCTTGCAAAAAGATCATTCTCTTCTGAAAGCAAGGGCAGGAAATACAAAACACTGTAACACTCATTCAGGTATTCAACCATCAAGACATTCAGAGCACCCACCAGGGACAAATGGGAGCTCAGAATACCAATCTAAAAGCCCTAAACCATTGAAGGACTAATGAGAAGAAAAAGGGGCAAAAGTGCCCCTGTTCTGTGATTGGGGCCTGTGAGTCTACGACAATGGGTCTCCCACGCGGACAATATATGCCCTCTTTGAAGCTCCTGCTTTGTCTCTATGAATGCACCTGATGGGATACGTTTCTGCTTATGGCCACTTATTCCCGGCAATATATCAAAGCCCGCAGTGGAGCCTTGACTTTCTATTTCCTTAGTTTCATCTTCACCAATGACCTCCCATCCTGAAAGGTGAGGTAGTCAAGGAAAAAGCAGAAAGAAAGGAGGTGATATAGCTGAAAAGGAAGAGGCTTAACCTCAGGCCATTTGCATCGAATTACAAAAATAAATTTCTATTAGGTGAATTTACTGTTTCTACCTAGAAAGTAACGTTTCTAGAATTCTTAAGTTCTACATATCAAAACTGGCACGTGAATATCAAAAGTGAGCGTTTGTCAGCTAGTACATATGAGACAGAACAGATTACAAGAGAAAATATTTGGTATAAAAGGATACGGGCACTGACAGCTTCAGCATCTGAACACAGGAGTCTTTTCACTTCCTTTTCCACATCAGGAGAGTCAATATATTGAACCAAGGTGGGGAAGGGAGGAGTGCTAGTAATGTCACTGAACACCTTGTGTTTTGCAGGAATGCCCTTTTCCTACATACAAATGAATTAAAAGAATTAGACTTCTTTACATATCCATCAAACCAAATTTCGACTTTAAGTAATGCTATTTATGCAAGAATCTTCAACCAGGGTCTAGATTTTTATACGGTAAGCTTAGGTAAGCTTACTCCCCAACCAATCAAACTGCTTGAAACAATCTTTTCATCCTGCAACTTTTATTAAAGAAATTTCTCAGAGGCATAACCCTTAGGGCTCAGTTATTATTTGCCTTGACCCCTACTGGCAAAGAACAATATCAGCCTTTATTTGTTATTTAGAAGTAATTTGATTTAAAGATCCAAATTCCCAGATTTCACTTCCCCACAACTTTGTTATTAGAGGTTTTCCTGTAAAAACTGGGTCTTAGCTACATGTTCGCTCTTAAATCCAGTTTTAGACAATTATCTCCACAGCAACCAATTCATCATGCCACAAATAGAAATTAGAACTTTGAGGGAGAATAAGCAATTGCAAACAACTGCTGGTAAAAGTGAAACCTGGTTTCCAAGAAATGACATTTTAAATAAATATCAGAAGAAAAGCAGATTAAAATGCACAAGGTCACTGGCCAAATTATATCTTTTCCTCTAGGAGTTATCAGACATTAAACAATGAATTCATTTTTCAGTGAATCAAATTCAGTGTGTGTCACTGGGAGTAGCTGGTAGAGGTGAGAAACAAGGCTTAAAAATAATCTTTATGATTCCTTTGAAATGAATGAATTATGAAATAAAACATACTAAGAGTAAACAAAGTCACATTATGATTGCTCTACCTCAATAAGGCTTTCTTCCAATTGTTTCAAATCATTGGTCTATGAAATAAAACACAATAAACAATGAAGTTATATTAAGATTACTTTAGTTCACTAAAGCTTAGAGAATTCTAAAATAACTCTTAACTTAGTTTTACACTTAGTAGACACTCAATAAAGCCTGTTGACTAACAGTTTACAAACCAAGGCAACCGTGTTCATAGATTAACTCAACAGAGTAAGGCTGTTAATTTTCCCCACAGGTTTAATGCAATTCCTATCAAAATGTTCAATAAGGTTTTCTATAAAGAGACAAACTTATTCTAAAATTTATATGGGAATCTACAGGCTCCAGGATGGTTAAAACAATCTTGGCAAAGAAAAATGAAGTGCAAACAGTCTTCCTGATTTCAAGAGGCATCATATAGCTACATTGGGGTTATCAGTGGACGAATCAACACACAGATTAGTGGACCAAAGGACAGAAACCAGAAACAGACCCACACAATCTGCCCTACTGATTTTTGAAAAAGACATGAAAGCAATGTAATGGAGGAAAGATAGCCTTTTAAACAAATGGCTAGAGCAATTGGACACACACAGGCCATAAAAAGTGCTGAACTAAACCTCACACCTTTTATAAAATTAACTCAAAAATGGACTACAGGCTTTGACGTAAAATGTAAAACTTTTAGAAAAAAGAAACAGGAGAAAAATCTTCAGGTTATGAGCTAGGCAAAGAGTTCATAAAACTGACACACAAAAAAAACAAGATCCTTAAAAGAAAAAAAAAACAATTAATTGGGGGTCATCAAACAAAAAAAATGTTTGCTCTTTGAAAGATCCTGTACAGAAAAGACAAGCTAAAGACAGGGAGAAAATATTTGCAAACTATGTATCTGACAAAAGACTAGTATTTGGAATAGAAAAAGAGCTCTCAAAACTCAACAATAAAAACAAAGACACTTAGAAAATGGGCAAAAGACATGAATGTCACTAAAACTGAGAGTACCATAGGTGGCAAACAAGCACATGAGAAGATAGTCAACATTAGTAGCCATCAGGGAAATGCAAATTAAGACCACAATGAGATGACTACACATGTTAAAAAAATGGTTAAAACAGAAAAGTGGCAATACCTAATGCTGGTAAGGATATAGAGAAATTGGATCACAAATACATTGTTGGGTGGGGGAGTTGGAATGTAAAATGGTACAGCCATTCTGGAAAACAGTATGGTAATTTCTTATAAAACAACATGTGGCTACCATACGAACCAACAATTGCATTCCTGGGCATTTTTCCCAAAGAAATGAATACTTACAGTTACACAAAAACCTGCTCAGAGTTTCATTTTTAATAGTCAAGAGCTGCAAACAACTCAAATGTCCTTCAATGGTGAACAGTTAAACTGTGGTGGTGGGGCCTCCCCGGTGGCACAGCGGTTGAGCGCTGTGCTGTGGAGCTGTCGGCAGCAGCGATGCGAGTTCGACGCCCCGCCGGGGAGATTCCCACATGGTGCGGCAGACCTCTCCTGCCTCACCCGCTGCTCCCCTCAGCAGTGTATTTCTGATCTGCCTGTTCTGCCCCCAGCTCTGTCTCTGGTGAACCCTCTCGCCGCCCCACACCTCTGGTCTGTACCCCAGCTTGTATGTATAAATAAATAAATCTTTAAAAAAAATAAAAAAAAATAAACTGTGGTACATTGATAATATGAAATACTATTCAGCCATAAAAAGGAATCAATTATTGATGCATGCCAAAACTTGCATGAATCTTAAGGATATTATGCTGAATTGGAGAAAAAGGGTCAGTTCAAATCTTATACATTGGATGATTCCATTTATAAATATTCTAAAAGTGCCAAAATTATAGAGATAGAGAACATATTAGTGATTGCCAGGGGCTAGAGACTGGGGTAGGAGGGAGGTGGGTATCACTACAAAAGGGCAAGATGGGGGTTCCTCACGGTGACTCAACTGTTTAGTATCTTAACTGTATAGGTGGATAAATGAACATACACATGGGATAAAATTGTATGGAACTAAACACACACGCACACATAAACACACAGGAGTACACATAAAACTGGAGAAATCTGAACACCATCGGTGAATTGTAATAATGTCAATTTCCCATTTGTGATATTTGCAGAAAGTTACAACAGGCAAAATAGGTAAAGGGTATATACGGTTTCACTCTTCTATTTGTTACAACTGAATGTGAATCTACAATTATTTCACGATTACACAAGGAAGCCAAGCCACAGTATTCATGTCGCTTGTCCAAGGTTCTACAGGTCTGAGGTAAGGTTAGGAATACAACCACACTTCCCAGTTCTCAGGTTCTGGATGGGTTCACTTTAAAACTCTATCTTGCAATTGAAAACTAAAAGCACTAGCAGAAGTTTCAAATTCATGACACATCCTAATCCTAAATCACTAGCCTGTAATTCAAAGGATCAGGCCTGTTTTTATTCACTTCCCAGTTGCTAGCACACAGTGCCTGGCATTTAGCTCATACTCAATAACTGTTTAGTGAACATATGAAGGAATGAACAAATTATTCCCAATGGTCTGTCTCCCTTTCCCTCCCTTTCATAATTGTCTTCCAGCCCACCCAAGAGACAGAAATAGCATGCAACTAACCTTTTTTGTTGTTTTGCGGAACCTCTTCTTTCTGACATTCTTAAGTGGTGGAGTAACTAAAATAAATTCAACATGGTGAAATGTATTTATGACTGATGGTAGTCACGTATCTATCTGAATTTGATAAAGAGAATGGTCATGCTATAAGCCACTGGTTCATGACATGACTAGTTCCTTCAAGTGTCTGGATGTCTAATTAACCAAACACCTTAGTATGGGAAGAGATCCCTGGGTCACAAGTAATTAGAACTGAGCAGATAAATGTAGTCAGTCAGAGTGAGCAAGAGCTCGTGACTTCGGTGACTTACTGCCATGCTTCCAGACATAATTTTTCTGTCTCTCCTTTTCACTTTTCCTGCCTGTTTTAACATCAGCAGAGGTAAATGATTCTTCCAGAGAAGAGTAGGAATCAGCAGCAGCAGTACATACAAGCATCTACATTTAACAGAGACAAAGCAGTTGACTATGGCCAAAAAAATCTTGGGTTAGTAATTAATCATGATCATTCTTACCACCAGAAATCCTGGAGCAGAGAAATAAGAAGAATGTTACTTGGCTTTTCCAGAAAACCATTATATACATTGATAGTCTTTCTCTCTCTGTCCCAGCAGCATTGTACACGGACTCTGAGGTTTGGTTTGTTTTTTTGGTTTTGGTTTTTTGGTTTGTTTTTTTTTTTTTAGCTTGAGTGCTTACCACTGCAGAGGGAATATGTTGAAAACAGATATATCTTAGCATTTGATTTAGGAAGGAAACAGGAAATCAACGGTAGAGCCGATGAGCGAGAACCACAGCAAATCTCCAGAGGTAACAGCAAACTGCTTTAGCACAAAGTTCAGAAGATCCCAGATGCTTGTAATTTTCAAGTAATAAAAGCCAACATTAAAGGCAAACAAGGGGCTCTAAAAGAAATTTGGATAAAATAAAGTAGTGAAAAGTTACAGGTCAAACACCAAACCAGAATATGACAATCTAATCCTGCGAGATTGAACTGGAAATTAGAAAAGCAGCCATTCACCAAGTGGTAAGGAGTACTGAAAGAAAGGAGGGAGAGAGGAATTCCTTGAAGGATGCTGGAGCTAGTAGATAAAGAAAACTCATCCATACCTGAGAAATATTTGCTGTTTTATAAAAGGTTTTTTTATCGAGAGTTTTCAGGCTTCCAATAACGCAAGGCAAATCAACCAGCTTAGCAGCTAGTGAAACGTCTTCTACCTCAACAACTGCATGACGTCTACCAGCTGAAGGAAAGTAGGAAAGGTTAAAATTGACATATTCCCAATGTACAGTTACTCTTAAACTTCCTAGTGTTTGAATAATGAAGATTTATGTAGGACAGACTAGTCTTCCGTGAAATCTACTAGTTCTCATAATGCTAAGAATTGTGTACACAATTAGTAACTTCCCAGAGAAAAGAGTGGATGGAGTTTTTTCTCAGTTTATGTCACTGAATCACTTGGCTAAGTTTCTTGCTAACGGTTGTGAACTAAATGTAGTTGAAGTGGTAAACGCTTCATTCTCATACTGAAAGGCGAGTTCTAGTCACTCAAACCCATTCATCTGACACCACTGGAAGCATTCAAATTATGTCATTGCACATATGTGTTTTCAAATGGTTGGATGAGAAAAGGGTTGATTCTAGAATGGTGATAGTACTTCTCAAATTATAAATCTAGTTAACTTCACAAGGATAAAATTCTACACAATAACCATATATTGAATATATCTACACATATACATTATGTATGAAATATATAGTCACATACTAACAACTCCGAATCCTGCCTAGATGTCTCAAACATGAATGTCTTTTGACACAAGAGGATTCAAGTATAATCTTCTAATATTAAGTAAAAAAGAAAGAGGCAAATCATGTTTGGCCTGATCCCTTTTTGTGTGAATTAACTTTAAAAATATAGAGAGATTATTTGAAAGTTGATATTAGTGAAAAAAGTTTTGTCTGTAAGGAAACAGAAGGAGAAACAGTATTTTATTTGGCATTGAGGTTGGGGTGAAGGAGAATCTCACCTCTTTTGAACTTTGGTTTTATTTGAGTTTTCTAACCATGAACTTGTATTACCTTTTTTTAATGTCAATAAAGGCTACTGAATTAGTGAGATTATAAGCTATTTTTTAAAATTTTCTTCTTTATATACTTTTCTGTATTTAAGAAACCTAAGAAATATTATTTAGAAGAGAGAAAGATATGTTACCCTTGTAAACAGAGAACAGGATATTCATCTGTCATTCCCTGGACGGTCAGCAATCACAAAAAGTGTGTGCAGAAGATAATCAACACTACGCAAACCCACAGCTGATCCCCCAATTTTTCCTTATACACACTATATTTACCTCAAGTTGCACAATTTCTACTTCCTTTCTGCTTAAAAGAAGAAGCGGCAATGATTTAAGCCTCTCTTTATAGTCCATCTAGGCAGAGATCACATTCTATTTTTTGTCACATCCTTAGTATCTAGTACCGTGCCTGGCACACAGCAATCCTTAATAAATCACTGCTTGATGTATGGTAAGTGGGTATTAAGTACTTACGAGATAAGTCAATTCTCAATTTATCCTTCGTAGAGAGACATCTGGAATGTACTATCTTTCTGACAGTAGAAGCATGTTCCTAAAATGAAAGCAAATTGAAAAATCATAATGATGAATTGCCTACTTGGCAACTGATCCAACAGATATGTCAGAGACAGTCCCCCCTAAATTAATCCTTAAACTTCCCAAATGTTAGGACCAATGCCATGTACACTACATGTATACGTTAGGCTGAGCCTTCAATCTCATGCTATCTTTTAGTAGTTCCGGTGAATGCTCTATATTCCTCCCTCTCACTGCTACACTTATGTTGTAAGTTATTTAGGAAAAGTTTAGTCAGTTTACTGGGTATATTAATTAACCCTAATTGGGGAAATACCTTTCAGAAGTCTGTTTAATATGGCTTCCTTAGACTAAATAACACTTGAATACAGGCATCGATGGGGGAAGAGACTGAGAATAAGTTGAGATGAGCTTCAATAGCCATTGCAAAGTAATAATGAATTTACACGAAACAGCACTGCCCCTTTTGAGGTAATAGAAAGGATTTTAGAAGAATCTTACTTTGGCTGTCCAGTGAGTCGGCTGTTAGTGTCTGAGATAGTGATTGAATCCACCACCGACACAGCTGTTTGTCAGGAAATTAACCCACATGATAGGCAGTATGTATAGGGCAAAAGAAAGACTGCTAAAAGGGTACACATTAGGATGGGACTGCTTAACAGAACATGATTGCTGGGAAACAAGCGTTCTCAGTTTTTACAGCCTACCTTAATAGAATAAACGTTACAGAATCCAAGCAGAACTCGTACTTATGCACTGAAGATCTTTGGTCTGAGATACAAGGGTTTCTTACCGAAGGCAGACGCAATATGAACTGGTTCTCAAGTTCGTGAGGAGGTTGATCCTGGCTTTTATTCATCTCTTGTTTTTGAGTTCATGAAAACAAAAACAAAAAGTCAACAAAAAACTCCTCTTGCTCCCTCTGCTGACCATTTCTGATAATACCGGTTAAAATTCACAAAATCTTGCCCATAATCCCTACTGGAATGAGGCATTTATGGATTTGAAATACTATGACATAACTTGATCTTTCCTAAAAGTCACTTTATCTCCCCTCCAATATGTGCAGCTTTTCCAAAGTCAATCCAAATTACATAACAAATGAAGAGCTGTTGTAAACATAATTTAGTCTTTAAAAAATGAATATAATTTACTTTTTAGAACCATTTTAGATTTACAGAAAAAAAATGAGAAGATAGTACAGAGTTCCCATTTTACTCTCCCCCCTCCCATTTTATTAACAATTTACATTAGTGCTGTCCACTTGTTAAAATTGATGAATCAATGTTGACAAATTATTATTAAAGTTGATATTAAGGCTCACTCTTTGTGTTGTACATTTTTATGGGTCTTGATTATTGCATAAGGTCATGTAACCATCACCACAGTATCAGACAGGAACATTTCACTGTCTTAGCAATTTTCTGTGTTTTACCTATTCAAATACCTCCAAACTCCTGGCAAACTGATCTTTTTACTGTGTCCATAGTTTTGTTTGGTTTTGCTTTAATTCTATTATTTTTATCAAGGCAACGTTGTATTACACACTGCATATGACGTAAGGGTATAGGTTCACACCTCTTCATATGTATGTTATCACACCATACCCCCACCAAGGCACCCACAGAGTTCTCCACCATAGTCCACTGGACCCCCTCCCCCTTTGCTCCCCACCTTACCCTGCCCTTCTGGTGGCCTCGATTCTACAGTCAGATTTCTAGAGTTTGCTTTGGTTTCCTTTTATCTGTTCCTTGTCTTTTTAATGCTAATCTTAAAACTCTCAGGTAAAAGATTACACTTGTGAAACTCTCAGGTAAAGGGCTATAGTAAATGAATACAGTGGTGGCTACTGGTGGCCAGCTATAGACGTCTACAGGGAAGAGAGCCAACCAAAGGCCAAAATCAATCCAAAAACTATTGGCAGAAATGTTCTATGATGACCGGAAAGAACAAAAGCTTAACTTTCCAGCTGGCATTCACCTTAACGGATTAGTAGGAATTAACCAATCCAGTTTCATATGACTTTAGAATCAACATCAACAGCTCTGAGATACCTTGGGTAAAAGTCAGGAGTTCAGTTCTTACAGACTATCTAGAGGCACACATCTCATTTCTTGGAGTAGAAGTATTTCTGAAGGGGTGATATGAAAGAATTTATAATTCAATTTGACTAATTACTGACATTTATCCGGCATATATTCCATGTGCCAGGCACTACATGGAATACCTTAAGTTAGATTAAAACATTAAAGTAAAAACAAATTTTTAATCTTGGGGCCAAGCACATTGCCTACTAGAACAAAGGGTAACAAACATTTAAGGTAGGGAGCAGAAATAAAGATTATTTGAAGAACTAGCTGCTAGGCAAAAAATTATCACATCACTTGTAACTTAGATTTCTCAGCAGAACTAAGACTAGGACATTTTGTTCATGTCAATGTATTTTTTTCAACTTCTCTCTAATGAAAGAATGAAAAAACACTATTTCAGAGGTGGACAAGACTGACTGAAATAAGTGCAATGCTTTTAAAAAATCAGCTACCTGCATTTAACTGATGAACTGGTTGTACGAATTTAATTTTTTAAGATTTATTTTTATTTATTTATGCATGCAAGAACTGGGGTGTAGGCCAGAGATGTGGGGAGCAAAACAGGCCGATCTACTGAAACACACTGCTGAGGGGAGCAGCAGGGAGACAGGAGGGGTCTGCTGCCCCATGTGTGGGTTATCTCCCTGGCCAGGAATCGAACTCATGCTGCTGTGACTGGCCACAGTTTGATAGCACTGATCCTTTAACCCCTGTGCCACCAGGGAGTCCCGGTTTTACTAATTTATTTTAAGAAAAGCCATCTACATTGTTTTCCAGCAAGCATGCCTATTCTCAGCTCCATCTCCCTTCAATAGAATTGGAATTGGAACTCCAATTACAGCTAGCTGGAGAGGGCCGGACTGCAAGCTTCCAGCAGACAAGTCAGCACCAGCCAAAACTCGTATTTTCTCAAGTTCAGAGCGGCTAGGTGCGGTTTGGAGGCAACGACACCTCCATCGGAAGTGTTTCCAGCTCCCAGGTTTTGTTTGATCTCCTGTTATCCGGAAAACTAGGAGCCAAGGGTACTCTGCCTTTAGGCTTCGCCACGCGAGCAGGTTGGGGAGAGAAGCGCTGCGGCTGCGCGCTCCGCTCCACTGGCGCTGATGGGTTCTTGAGAACCCTCCCACCTCGGGACTCCCTGACCTGGCAGCGGAGAACGCCAGGCAGCCTCTCTGCCGCGGGGTATTCTAGGCCTCGGCCGACTGAACTGTGCCTGACAGGAGCGACGCGCGCTTCTCCTCATAGACCAGCCGCCAGGCGGAGGCCTCGAGGTGAGGCGGCCCACGGCCTAAGGGCGGGAACGCTGGGGTCGCTGGGGATGCTGGGAAGGCGCAGAGTAGGAGGGGACGGGGCTGCTAGGCACAGGCCGAGCCAGACTTCAGCACCCTCCCTTGACACCCCGGCCACCTTGTGTGTGCCACCTCTGTGTTTCCTACCTCAGGGACGTTACTCCCATGTTTACCGCACACCACACCTTACATTACAGGTGCTGTGGCAGCGGCGTTTGTAAATGGCGGGCCACCACTGGTTGCCCCTCCACAATCCGTTCGGTGGGCCCAATGTGTCCCATGGCCAGGCGACCTCGCTTGGTCACCAAGGCACCGCCGTGGGGGTAAAGAATAGTCCAGAATGAAAAGCCATCCCACAGCTCGAGTTCGCGCGTTACCTCCTCTAGCATGATTAGCTGCTCCCTTCTCGTCCACAGAATCACTCCCGTCCATCTACTGAACAGGGCCCCAAGGGGCGCCGCTTCAGTCTCCCACGGGGTTCGCCCTTCCCATAAACTCCCAGCCACCTCACTTCTCCCAAAGCAGATTCTTCCCCAGTGAAAACAAACAGCTTGGAACCATTTACCTTTTCCTTCCTCTAACTTTTCCAGAGGAGTTTGGTCAGCAGCTTGGGCCCCATGGTCGGTGGCAGCTTGGGCGCCAGGGTCGGTGGCAGTTTGGGCGCCATGGTCAGCAGGGGCTTGGGTGACTTGGCCATTGGCAACATTTTCGGCACCCAGGTCACAGGCTACCTCAGCCCCATGAGCCTCAGGAAGTGGGAGGCCTTGGAAGCTCGTTGTTTCTGCTGTTGAAACCATTTGTGTGGAGTCACCTGAGGGACTGGGGGGGCGTTCTTCAGGGCACTCCATGGTCTGCCTCGTTACGGGGGTTCACAAAATGGCGTCCTGTTGAGTCATGTGACCTGCAAGATTCCAGAATTTTCATAAAATGAGGTCAAAGGTATCCTCTTTAAAGACATAGGGGTAATATTAGCGAGTTTATGGGTACCTGTTAGAGATTATGGCCATGAAGTCAATTCCGCCTAGCACCTGAACTTCATCAGAAGGAATAAATATTTTTGGAAGACTAATAATTGTACAACCATTTTTGCTGGGTACATGATTTATTTTTTTCATTCAGTGCAACTAAATTACCCTAACTTCAGACCCAGACAAAATTGGTCTTGCCCCTTTTAGAACCCACCCACTGATCTTTACGCTGGTAGTTACATAGTGGGACTTTATCAGGTGTTGTAATACAAAATAGACCAACAAAACTTGTTTTTCCTTTACCACACAATATTTTCAAAGGTTTTTGTTATATCAAAAAAATAAAACCTATAACAAGAACTCAAAGAAAAAATTGTTTTGAGCAACTGAAATAGTTGGATAGTTGTGTATTTTGAATAATTCGAACAATGTGATGGCGGTTACGAAATTGAGAGTCAAATTTCCAACCTATCTCTAACGACCAGGAGCTTACTGGCATATGTTGATCTTTCTCTGATGTTAAATTTACACATTCACTCCCAGTCTCCTAATTATTTTTATCATGTGGGGTAACACTGAAACCTACTTCCAAACCATTTTTAAGGAGAACCAGATAAATTATGATAAATAAAAATAGTGCCCTGACAGAGTGTCTCGGGAAGCATCCTTATGAGTGGAGGAGGGGAGCATAGTGAGCAACTGCTCACATATCAGTCCAACAACTATTAATTGAAAATCTAATGTTTCAGATTTATTTTGAAATATTAAGTGGTTAAAATATGGTAATGGTTTCATGAAAGAACACAAAAATTGCCTTTAGTGTACAAGCATACACCTGTTATTTTTCTCTTATTGCCAAATTTTCAGCACTTTGTAAATTTTATTTCATTTTTTATTGTTTTTTTATATTGACCTAATGTTGGTTTATGATACTGTAAATGATTTAGGGTATAAGTTCACACCTCTTCAGATGTGTATTACCACACCATACCCACCACCAAAGCACCAATAACCTTCCACCATAGTCTAGTGCTCCTTATTAAGGGAGAAGAGAATGAAAGTTCAAGAAAGAAAAGGGGATGAAATACGATTTCTCTTAGTGTGGGAGAACTGATCCAAAGAATAGCACTCGTGTCAGACAAAAAGCTGTCATATGTATACTATCATATTTTTAAATACGTACATTATTTATTTCTGAGTTCTGTCTTTCCAGTAAGGTCTTTTGGACACCTTTAAAGCCCTCTCCTAACTATTGCTTTAATTTCATCATTATAGCATATATGCAGTAACCATGGTTACAACAGAACTGTTACATTAGCTGAAGAAATGCACATATATGTATTGAATGGCATTGCAGTTTTCAAAGCCATTCATGTGAAAGACTTTCAATCCACTCTTACATATGGGAACTTAAAGATGTTTCTATTCAGTGTGCTTGTAGAAAGAAATGAAATCCCTATTGATCTCACAACTGCCTTAACCATTCAATTTTGATCACTGAACACGTATTTTTGTTTTATTATCCTGACAACCATAATAATTGAGTCACACCTAAGTATTCATATGTAGCTGACTCCAACTATTCAACTGCAAAGAAATGCTCAATTTAAAAATAAAAGCTTAGACAAGTGACATCAGGAAATGACAGAATCACTGTACCTTTGGATATAATCTTAAATCTTAGTGTTGTTCTACATACTATCTGGTACTTTTTGATTCAGTAGTTGGGGTTAAAAAAAGTTTCTCTATTCAAACATATCTACAGAATGTCAATATAAAATGTGTGACTATATACACTTAATATTACAAACACATAATCACTTATCTGGAAACCAGCACTTAATCACATCCCCATTTCTCACTAATGACTCAGTGAACCACTTTACACCCAACTTAGATGCTATAGGCTGCAACATGACTAAAGAGGTCAAACACAAGCACCCACAAATAATAATACATTTTACATAAAAACTATATTTCAATAACTTATAGGTCAGAGTATAAAACTAGTGTCATAAACATTTAGCTCCCTCACTGTTTAAAGAACACTCCTCCTTCCTGTTTCCACTAATGAGAAGGCACAGCAAACCAGATCACATGCAACCATACAAATGATCTTTACTTTTAATTAAACAACCATGTGTTAAAACACGTTATTTATTTTAAAGCTATTATTTATTTATTTTTATTTTCTTAGATCATTGTTCATTTTTGAATGCTGTGTCCTTTGGTATCTTCACCTTTTCAATTGCCTTTGATGCACAAGTTTTCATTTTAATGCCATTCAATTTATTTTTTTTTCATTGTCTGCATTTTGGTGTCATATTTAAGAAATTATTGCTAAAAAATGCTGTTTTCTTCTGAGACTTTCATTGTTGTAGGTCTTACATTTTAGGTCTTTAATCCACTTTGAGTAATTTTTGTGTATAAGGAAAGAGTTCAGCTTCATTCTTTTAAATGTATATATCCTATCCAGGTTTCCCAGAAACATTTGTTGTAGAGATGGATTGTTGCTACAGGAACTTTGCTGCCGCTTTGCAGAGGGAACTTGATGAGAACACAACTTGATGAGGGAAGTTGATGAGGGACTTGTGGAGCAGGTTTGCAAGGCAAGAATCTGCTACTTGGGCAGAAGTTCTTGTGCTATTTATTGAAATCATACAGGGCAGTAAAAGCTCATCATGTGACAGTGTATGAGGACGAAGGTCCAGAGGATGGGATAGGAATGGGGAACAAAGTTTTACAAGGAACAGAGAAGGGGACCATATGTCAAGAGACATTTGCGTTAGCAAAGTTTGATGTTATCACAGGCAGAGTTATCCTGGGACCACCATGGACATAGTCACATAATCAGGTCAACGGTGGCCTAGGCATCCCCAGGCCTGCCTCGTGATACGGGCTATGCTCTGTAGGTAGTCAAGGAATGCTCTGCCGTGATTTGCAGATAGCATAAAGGTCACAGTTGTCCATGAGTGGCAAACTCATAGGAACCCACACTAGATTGTTATTTCCCTTATTGTATGGTCTTGACACCTTTGTGGAAAATAAATTTACCATTTATGCAAGGGTTTATTCCTAGGATGTTTATTCCTCTGGTCTAAATGTCTATTATGCTGAGGCCACATTGTTTTGATTACTACTGCAAAGCGTTAAGTCTTGAAATCAGTTTCATTCTTAGTCAAAATTGTTTTGGCTTTTTAGGGTCCCTTGAGACTCCTTGTGACTTTTAAGGTGCATTTTTCTATTTCTGCAAAATTGTCATTGAGATTTTGATAAGGATTATATTGTATTTGCATATCACTTTGGTTAATATGTTCATCTTAGCCATATTAACTCTTCTAACCCATGAACATGGGATGTCTTTTGTTTGTCTTCCTGAGTTTTTTCATCAATATTTGTAGTTTTCAGTGTACAAGTCTTTTTGCCTTCTTCGTTAAAATTTCTCATAAGTAATTTTTTGATGCTATTCTGAAAACTGTTTTCTTAATTTTGTTTTCATATTGTTAGTTGTCAGTATACATACAGATTTTATTGTGATGAGGTTTCCTTGTATTCCTACTAGGTAGAATATTTTTTATCATGAAAATGTGTTGAATTTCATCAAATTCCTTTTCCTCATCAACTGAAGTGATCATGTGTTGTTTTTTTTTCCTTCATCCTACTGACCCAGTGTATTACACTGATTGATTTTCATATGCTTAACTAGTCTTGCATTCCAGGAATAAATTTCACTTGGTAATGGCACATAATTCTTTTAATAATTTGCTTAATTCTGTTTGTTAATATTTTGTTGAGGATTTTTGCATCAATATTCATAAAGGAGATCAGTCTGTAATTTTTTTTCTTGTAGTATCTTTGCCTGGCTTTGCTGTTTGGGTGATGCTGGCCTCAAAATGAGTGAGGAAGTATTCTCTTCTTATACATATGTATCAGAAGAGTTTGAAAAACACTTATGTTAATTTTTTAAATGTTTGGTAGATTAAATTAGAGAGCCTATCTTGTTTAGAGCTTTCCTTTGTTAGGAGATTTTTGATACTGACTTAATCTCCTTGTTAGTTATAGATTTATTGAGGTTTTCGATTTTCTTATTGAAGTAACACTGCATTGAACATTACATAAGTTCCAGGTGTGCATCATTAAAAATCAATGTGTATGTAAAGTACTAGGGTTTTCAGTTTTAACTAGTTGAGTTACTATTGTTTTTCTGTTCTCTATTTAATTCTGTTCTAATCTTTATTATTTCCTTACTTCTGTGAGCTTTGGTTTTTGTCTGTTTATCTTTTTCTAGTTCCTTAGAGTGTGAAGTAAGGTTGTTTGAAATAGTTCTTATTTTAGATGTAAGCATTTACAGCTATAAATTTCCCTCTTAGCACTGCTTCTGCTGCATCATGATTTATTATGCTGTTTTCATTTTCATTTATCTCAAGTTATTTTCTGATTTTGCTTGTGATTTCTTCTTTGACTCAGTGTCAAAGAAGATATGTTTATTCTGCCAATCTCTGTCTTTTGATTAAACAGTATAATCCACTTACTGATCAGGAAGAACTTCCATTTCGCTATTTGTTTTCCACATCTCTTTTTTTTGTCCCTCATTTCCCTTTGTGTTTAATTGCCTTTTGTAGTGTCACATTTTGGTTCCCTTCTCATTGCCTTTTGTGTATATTCTATAGATATTTTGTTAGTGATTACTATGGGGAATACATACTAAAGTTATAGTAATCTAATTTTAATTGATACCAACTTAACCCCACTGCATACAAAAACTCTGCTCCCATATAATGCTGTACCCTCTATGCTATTTAATGTCACAAATTACATCTTCATATATTTTGTGTCCAGTAACATAAATTTACAATTACTTTAATGTATTTGTCTTTTAAATACTGTAGCAATAAAAAAGAGGAATTTCAAATCAGAAATACAATAGACTTTCACATTTCCCTCTGTAGTTACCATTGTCATTGTTTATTATTTTCTCATATGACAATGAGTTACTGTCAATTGTCCTTCCATTTTAATCTGAAGGACCCCCTTTAGGATTTCTTATAGGGAAGATCTACTAGTAACAAACTCCTTTGGTTTTTGTTTATTTGGGGATGTCTTAATTTGTTTCATTTTTAAAATCTAACTTTTTTTTTTTAAAATATATATTTTTATTGTTATTTATGTCTTTTACATTTTGTATAATTGAGGTAATATTAGGGTACCCCCATCAGGTATTACCACCATAGCGTACCCACCACCAACATGTTACCACCATAGACCATTGTGCTTCCTTCTCTCCTTCTCTCTTTGTTCTTTCCCCTTTCTCTCCCCTCTATATTTCAGTTCTGTAGTCAACTATCAAGTTACTTCATATTCCACATATTAGTGATGGCATCCAATATTTATCTTTCTCCTTCTGATTTATATCACTTAGCATTATTCATTCCAGCTCCATCCATGTTACTGCAAATGGCATGAGTTTATCTTTTTTGATTGCTGAGTGGTATTCCAGTGTGTATATATACCAACATCTTCTTTTTTTTTAAACTTTTTTTTAAGGTTTATTTACTTAAGCTGGGGTACAGGCCAGAGGCATGGGGCAGCGAGAAGTTTCGCCAGAGACAGAATGGGGAGCAGAACAGGCAGATCAGAAATACACTGCTGAGGGGAGCAGCAGGCGAGGCAGGAGAGGTCTACCACACCATGTGGGAATCTCCCCAGCAGGGCATCAAACTTGCGTCGCTGCTGCCGACAGCTCCACAGTGCAGCACTTAACCGCTGCGCCACCAGGGAGGCCCTATACCAACATCGTCTTGATCCACTTCTGTTTCATTTTTTGAAGGATAATTTGACCAGACAGAAAATTCTTGATTGACATTTTTATTTTCAGTACTTTGAATATATGACCCCATTGCCTTCTAACCTCTATGGTTTCTGAAAAGAAATAGGAGGTTAATTTCATTGAGACTCTCAGGTACATCATGACTCACTTCTTATTTTATTCATTCAGAATTCTTTCTTTGCCTTTGTCTTTTGAGCCTCTGACTGTACTGTGTCTCGATGTTGATCTCTTGAGTTTATCCTGCTTGGAGTTTGTTGAGCTCTTTGATGCATAGATGTATAGATGTATGGACTGAAATTTGGGAAGTTATCAGTCATTATTTCTTCAGATATTCTTTATTCCCCTTTTCCACTCTCTGATTCCCTCTTGGAATCCTATTATGTATATGTGAGTATGCTTGGTAGTATACCACCGATCTCTTAGGCTCTATTGTTCTCCACTTTCACTGATCTTTCACTGATTCTTTCTCCTGCTTACCCAAATCTTGAATAAAATGGTCTCTAGTAGGGCCTGCCTGGTGGTACAGGTGTTAAGATCTCAGCACTATCAAGCTATCGCCAACACTGCAGCACGAGTTCAAACCCCAGATAGGAAGCTAATACACATGGCGCAGCAGACCTCTCCTGTCTCGACTGCTGCTCCCTTCAGCAGTGTATTTCAGTAGATTTGCCTGTTCTGCTCCCCATTTTGTCTCTAGTGAATCCTCTCATCCCCCTACCTCTGGCTTACCCCCCAGTTCCTGTATGGATAAATTAAAAAAAAAACTGTCTCTAGTGAATTTTTTATTTCATTTATTATATATTCAATTCCAGGATTTCTTTTGAGTTCCTTAATGGCAATATCAATCAGTATGAGGAGTTCAGGATGTCATCTTCATGGCTCCCACCAACCTGGGCAGTGGGAAGTTGGTAGGCAGGTGATTAAAAACACCATGGACATTCTTTTATTGCATTGTAGCCACTTTGTTCTACATTAAGCTTGCTCTTGCTTGTAAGTTTTTTACTAGAGTAAAAGCCAGAGTTCTGTAAAAGTTGGCAGATTTTGTGGAGGGATAGAGCCACAGAATTTTCTACCCTGCCATTTTTGGTGCTGCCATTCAATAAATGTAGTTGCTGTGAACTTTTGACTCATTTTCAGAATTCTTCTAAAGTTGATGTGGGCAGTATTTGTCAACTTATTTGCTGCTTTCATGAAGTGAATGACTAGTCTGCCATTTTTACTGATGTTCACCAAAATATAGGAATTTTTTAAAATCAATATACAAAGTATTTTATCCTGCCAAAGAATCATTGCTAGAAAGAGACAATGTCTGGTCACTCTGACTTATACATTGGCCTAATCCTGGCCCTCAGTCCCCAGCATTTTCACTGGAAAAAGTTTTATCTAAAAGAACAAAGGCCTTATTAAAATGATCAGCACCAGTTCTATTAGAACAATCTCTAAATTTTTACAAAAGGTTGATTATTTGGTGTTTCTTCTCTATCTCTTGCTGTCTTACCATTACCACATATTCTTCCTTGTACTTTTCTCTATTTTCTGTATGTTTTGCAAGTCACTATGCATATTAATTTCATAATCAGAGAAAAATTGAGCTTTTTCAAAACTAGCTAAATATCTTATTTCATAAATGGAATAAAAGGAGAATCATGAAGGTGATGGGGAAAAAATCCAAGCTCCTTACTAAAATTCATAAAGAACAGTTAAAATATTTCATTGCTTTTTACCTGAAAAGAAATATAAGTAGTTGCAGTATTACTTGATTATGTTACAGGTTCTAGGATTGATAGATTAATCATTTTTCTGTCTTTCTTTAGGTCATAGTGGCCTTTCATACCAGAAGGGAATATTCTGGTATGTTGGACTAATGCTCAGTAAATGTTTTCCAGTTTATAACCTATTGAAATTATATTCAACCCAATGCTTATATTAAAAACAATGGTTCCCTTCCCCCACTTTGTGAATCAGCCAGATTTAGAATAAGCCAGCAGACACTGAGGGTTTCTTTTTTCCCAGTTGTTTTCAGTAAAATCTCATTTTCTCCTATAATTTATGCACACGAACATATACACAGTCACATCAAAATATATATATATTTACTTTCTTTTCTATAATAAAAAGTTCCCTCAAGGATATATTTCTGTCTCTATCCTATATTCAGATCAGTTTCTGTGTGGCTAAGTCAAAAGCAAATTTTACCTCAGCACCTGTTGCCTTGGCATATAGTTACAGTTGAGTCTCACTGCTCAAAACCTGCACTGTAGGAAGCAACTTTTCTAGGAAAAATCATTCCAATAATAAGAGAAAGTGACAGATAAAGTTGATGTCAGACTCTAGAAATTGGGTCTGTCTGTTAGCCTTTCAACCCTGCCTTTTTGGTCTTATGTTCTGTCAAAAGTAGCACTTTCTTAATCATAGTAAAATACAAATTAAATGCTTATCTGTTGCTCAATTCTCTGTAAAATATGATGCATTTGCTCCTTATTCATCTGTGGAGACTTATTGGAAACTATC
The DNA here is from genome assembly GCA_004024925.1 of Scalopus aquaticus. NCBI lineage: Eukaryota > Metazoa > Chordata > Mammalia > Eulipotyphla > Talpidae > Scalopus > Scalopus aquaticus. Next base: position 19,820 of record PVIJ01015545.1, read on the forward strand.
AACCTAAAAAAATAATCTGTGCTTACTGGGAAATGGTAAAAGCGACTACAGAATCAGTAAAAACTGTCCTGTTTTATAGCTCCTGTGGGATTTAATCTGAAAAAGAAAGTAACACTACACTGGAATTCGGTAGAAGTTCAGAAGTTATTATAGCACAAGTGTAAGCATAAGAGCTTTTGATTGTTTATGTAGGCAAGGCTTATATTTAAGAAATGTAGTATATGTAAAAAATAGGACATACATGCCCGGTTTTTTATAGTTACATTCCCTCACTTAACCATGAGCTCTATGTCTCCTTTGTAAATGGAATTGGAGACCAAGTTTGCCAAGTTTGTAGCCTGTGCCTTTGGTCTCGCAATCCCTGGGTGACTGAATATATTAGTCAGGTAAGCAGAATTGAGATGCTTTATCTGGGACTTCCAATAGCACTGTCATAATTTTCACTCTCCCTTTCTCATACTTAGTTTTAATTCTTATAGTACCTAATTAGTTCTGATAGTATTTTACTTCTGTCAAGGGTATACTTTTAGGTCCTGTATCTTTTAATTTGGGAGAAACTTGAACTTTTAGAGTGTTTAGAAGATACTATATATGTAATGAATATTTGCCCATCTATAAAGCACACCAACTGTAACATGGCTTAAATTGTTACTTCTGTAATATTTCTTTATTTTATACGTCTTGAATGCCCTTTACTGCTTCTTTGTTCCTAGGAGCTGCCCAGTAGAATTAAATTAGCAGTCATTTTTCTTCCTGTTGAAACACTAAAAACAAAAACAATTTGGTATAAAGAAATTGTAATTCACTTGGTCATTTTTACTGTCTTTCCAAAAGTTGCCTAGCCTAAGTCTGGAGAAGGGATTCTAAGTTTGTTTGTTTGTTTTCATCTGTTAGGTCAGTTTTACATTCTTACTTTTTGAATAAGTAATTAAAGATGTCTGGGTAGATGGGCTGTACCCTAAGTGTTCTGGGCTCTGCAGTAATGGTGTTCTATTCCCAACATGGGGAGCAGAGTTGAACCTTGTCACACATGGCTAAGAAACCGAAAGATCCAGATACTGATGAAGGAACTACAGCATAATTTCTAGTTAAAAGTCACCTTTTAATTTTTACTTTAAAATCACTTAATCACAAGTTAGACTATGCTGAAATAGTTTACTGCAGGAATGAGGATGGTTAGATATAAGAAAATCTGTCATCATATGTGGGTGTAACACCTGAGAGGTCCTGTGACTGATGTGCTATCCCCCCATGGACTAATCTTCAGAACTCCCTGTAATTAGATTAGAGCCATGGGTGGGAGTTGGCAGTGTACCATTGGACTCACACTCCCTAAAACCAAAATCCAATATACAGTTTGACCCATTCTTCTCTGTCAATAAAAAGGACAGGATTTTGCTCTCGAGCAGCATCTTGCATTATGCAGCCTGCTCCACAATTCCCGTCTCTTCCCTTTTCAAGTCTCTTCCCTTTTCACCGTGGTGTTGCCCAACGCGACAATCATAGTCCATTATATCGTCAGATTAAGGGGGGAAACCCCATGATGATATAATAGTGAAAAGGAATTTAATAAAATTCAGCAGGCATTCCTAAAAGAAATTCTAAGTAAAATAGGAATAGAAAAACACTACCTAAATAGTCTGCATATTAAAAAAATCAGCAAAGAACATCCTAGTAGCAAAAGACTAAACCATTTTGATTAAAAGCAGGAACTGTAAGGACATACCTACTATTGTCATTATTAGATAACATTATTTTGGATATTCTAGATTTGTGCTGTTCCATAGGATAGATAGATAGTAGTCACATGTGACTACCTACATTTAAATTAGCATTAAAAATGAACAGAACAAAAAAACAATTAACATTAAATAACATTTAAAATGCAGTTCTTCAGTCTTGCTGGGCACACTTAAACTGCTTAATAGTCACATGGGTCTCGCTGCTGCCATATTAAACAGTGCAACTATAGAACATTTCCATCAGCCCAGAAAATTCTGTTGCGCAGTGCTGTTCTAAGGAATGAAACTAAGTCAAGAAAATCTGTATTTACAGTGGGAACAATGAGATTAAATGATCTATCTCTTTTTGTTAATGTATGTTTGTACATGTAACAAACCCAGGAGACTTTAGTAAAAAAACATTATGAGCTAATAGGGATTCAAGATACACAAATAATTTTCTGTATTGTAGCTGGACACATCTAGAAATGGAAATGAGAAAAATATTACATTTGCAATAGCAGAAAAAAACTTATAAGCCAGATGAAGAAATACAAATGCTGTGTGATTTCATTTATATGTGGAATCGACAATGTCAAACTCATAAAAGCAGAAAGTAGTTTGGTGGTTCCTGGGGCTAGGGAATGGAAGAAATGGAAAGATAAAAGTCGATGGGCACAAAGGTTCATTTTTGTAGGATGAGTCTGGGGATCTAATGTACAGCATAGTGATTTTATTTAGAAATACTGTATTGAATACCTGAAATTTGCTAAAAAACTTGATCTTAAGTGTTCTCACCACAAAAAAATTCATAACAACTGCGGTGAGAGATGTTCATTAGCATGATTATAATAATTTCATTATGTATAGGTATATCAAAACAACATGCTACACACCTTAAATATACGCAATTAAAATTTCTCATATGTAGGAGCAGGAGCACATGGGAGCAGGTTCCCTATGAAGCTGGGCAGACGGGTACAGGAGGACTCCTGGAGCTCTGGGTGGCTTTATCAGGCTTTTAATGATCTTTCGTAGTCAGGCAACCAGGTACAGGACAGGCAAGGGGGGCTCAGGGGGCAGGGAGGCTGCAGGCCTTCCAGCCCCCAGCGAATCTTCACTCTTTCTGGGCTCTCTGGCGTCATCTTGTGGTCTTTCTGCTGCACCCCAAATGGTCCTCTGCCGCCACACTCTGTTCTGCTACTGCCACTGCCACCCTTATATGCTATGTTGGCTCAGGTGCACCCGCTCACGCATGCCCACACGCTACTCCAGGCACCCGCCATCAGGCATGCGTGTAGGCCTACAGAGGTCTATCATTGATGGGAGGGCGGAAAAACCTGATGACTCTTTCATTTACCCTACATCATGTATACCTCAATAAAGCTGGAAAATATCTTTTAAAAAGAACTTACAAAATACTTTGAAACCAATTTAATCAGAAACACAGTACCTATATGAAGAGTACTATAAAATTGTGTTTGTGTGTGACCGAGGGTCACCCTGGGACCCACAAACTCACATGCTCAAACGGGATTCATCTCTCTGTGCACACAAAGGCAAAGGTAACAGTGTGAAAGAAATATAATAAAATTATTGTGCATAAAGGGAAAGGAAAATAAAGGTGTAGGATAAATGGAAGTTATCAGGTTTTTTCTGCCCTCCCGCCATTGGCATCTATGATCGACACCTGTGGTCTCACATGCGTGCCTGATAGCAGCACCTGGAGTATGGCGTAGCCGTGCGTAAGTAGCCACACCTGAGCCGAGAGACTGAGCATATAAGGGGGCAGCCGAGGATGGGAGGCAGTAGGGGGTTGTGCAGCAGAGTGCAGTAGAGGCCAGCGAAGAGACCATGAGAGCACGCCAGAGAGCCCAGAGAGAGTAAAGATTCGCCGGGGGCTGGGAGGCCTGCCAGCCTCCTGACCTCCAGGCCCCCGTGCCTGCCCTGCACCTGGTCGCCTCACTAGAAATGGTGTAGAAAGATCATCAAAAGCCGGGCTTCCCTGGTGGCGCAGCGGTTAAGCACTGCACTTTGGTGCTGGCGGCAGCGGCGACACAAGTTCGACGCCCTTCCCACATGGTGCGGCAGACCTCTCCTGCCTCGCCCGCTGCTCCCCTCAGCAGTGTATTTCCCTTGATCTGCCGTTCCACTCCTCACTCTCTCTGGTGAACCCTCTCGCCGCCCCACGCCTCTGGCCTGTACCCCAGCTTGTATGCATAAATAAATCTTAAAAAAAAAATCATCAAAAGCCTGGAAAAGCCACTGAGGGCGCCAGGACTCCTTTCCCTGTCTGCTGAATTGATAGAAAACCTGCTCCATGCCTTGTTGGCACTACTAAAGGATAATAGTCTCCCAATAAAACACCTAAAATTACCCATCCCCTTGTGACAAACAGGGTGGGCCAAAGCAGGCGGCTGAGGCCCAAATGCTCGCCACAAGTCTAAGGCACATTCTGCCAGGGAACCATAAGAGGTCTGAGGCAGGCCCAGAAAGCTGGGACAAAAAGAAATACCACAACAAGATAAGGGCTGCCTTTGGCAGCCTCACCTCGTGTCTCTCACCCATGTGTCTCTTCCAAGTATCTCTTGCCTAGCAGTACCAGGGTGCAAGTTGGGCCACCGGAGCAAGAGCTCTGGCTTTTTCTCTCTTGAGCCCAGCTGCCTTCCATGTGATTTAGCTTCACCTGACTGCTCAGCTCCACGCAAGGCAGCTGCATGTAAATGGAGGTATCTCTAACAATCTCATCACTATTTTTTAAATATAAAACGATCTTGTGAGCTCATGAAAAGTCACATGCAATGTTCTTGAACCTGTGTTCATCGACGATGTTGATGACCTTTGGGCAAATCACTCAACAGTCTTTATGCCCCACTTTGCTCATCTGTTTATTTCAATAGGGGCCCTAACTGTTTATTTCAATTATTTCAATAGGGGCCCTAACTGTTTCTGCCCCATCGGGGTTTTGTGAGGGCTAAATGAGAGTATTCATGTGCTTAACACAGAGCCTGACAGATAGCTTAGTAAATAGTAACTCTAGGATGTAGGTTTTACAGATGAGTAAATGGGGAAAGGATGAGTCACTACCCAAAGTCATACAGATAGTAAGTGGGAGCTGGGATTCAAACAGCTTGACTTCAAAACCCATGTTCATAATCTTACAGCACTAAAGTGTTCACTGTTGTCTGTGCTACTGCTGGTGTGACTGCTGCTTACTGACATGAGAAAATGCTTATGGAGAAATGCTGAGTAGGAAAAAAGTAGAATACAAATTTTATGTGTATATTATTCTGATTTTACATCGAAATTTCTGTATATACAAAAATATGCAGGGATAAAAGACAGGAAGAAAATACTGTCTTTTGAGTAAAGACAATCATTTTAATATATGTGCCAATCCTGACACATAGAAACTGTTAAGTATCCTCATTATAATCATTTTGATGTTCTGAAGATTCACCAAAATGTGAATTTACTTGTATTTACCCTTCTTAGAATTCATAGTTCCTGACTCTCAGAATTCACATCTTTAATTCATCAGTTCTGGAACACTCTCAGCCGTTACTTCTTTGAATATTACTTTTTTCCCTATCTGTCCTCTGTGCCTCTTTATCTCACTGTTCTGTTTCATTATCTCCCTGTGCTTTATTCTGTGTCTCTGTATTCCAGTTTACCATTTTTTCTCTTTAGCTGTGCTCAAGGTCCCTGGTTTAATTTCCCCATTGGGTTTTTAATTTTAAAACTTTTTTTCATTTCAAGAATTATTTTTTTAAGATTTATTTTTTATTTTTGTATACAAGCTGGGGTGCAGGCCAGAGATGTGGGGTGGTGAGAGGGTTCACCAGAGACAGAGTGGGGAGCAGAACAGGCAGATCAAGGGAAATACACGGCTGAGGGGAGCAGCGGGCGAGGCAGGAGATGTCTGCTGCACCATGTAGGACTCTCCCTGGCTGGGCACCGAACTTGAGCTGCAGCCACTGACAGTTCCACAGCGCTGCGCTTAACCCGTTGCGCCACCAGGGAGGCCCAGAATTATTTTTTTTAATTAGTTGGTCTTTTTTAAAAAATAGGGTCTTGTTCGTGTGTTTTCAATTATTTCTTTAATCATTTTAGACATAGTTAATTTAGATGATTCTATTATTTGAAGATTTTGGGGTCAAATCCTGCTGTGTTGTCTCCAGACTTTGCCTTATGGTAGGTGTTACCTCCTGTGTTCTGTAATTTTTTAATTTTAATTTGTGTTTACTATGGCTTTACCGGTGGAGAGAATTTGTCCCTCTAAAGCTGTTTTATCCCTCTTCTGCCTGGTGGTTTCACTAGGAACTACTTTATGCAAAATTTTTGGCCTGAAGGATTTCTAGACCTTGGGGGGGTGGTATCATTGTGAATTTCAAACCCACCTGAAAGCAGTTTTGGGATTATAGGGAAACCTTTCTTCTTCCTTCCCTGATCCCACGTTGTCTCTCTAAGTCAGTGAATAGATTTTTGTTTCATTTACCCATATTAAAGGTGTAGTCCTTTAAAAGTCCCAACTTGCTAGGGGTATCTCAGTTCCAACACCCTGCCTTCCTTCGGCCCAAGGCTTTGTCTTCTGCCTCTACATGGTCATCAAAACGTAAGCACGTTACTTAACAAGATAATCAAACTGCCTGGCATCCCACAGGTCAGAACGCCTAAAATTTCAGCTTCCACTAAATGCTCTAGTTTGGTTTCCACTTTCTGTCTGGATCCCTGATGATTTTCCTTTATGTATTTGCAAACTCGGTTATACATTGAAGAGGATGTTATATTTTATTCCGTATCTCTGTTTGTACTGTGGGAGGATTGACTTTCAGGTTATTCTGGCCACAGTATTACTGGAAATAGACATCAAAGATCATTTTAAAAGGAAAATAATCTTAAAGTGGGGGGGCAGCATTGGCTTAGATGTTAATTTTTTATTTAGAAGGACATCCTTTTTTCCTTGACCTAATGTAAATTGATTTTTTTTCTGTCCTATCTCATCTTTAAGTATTTTTGCTTGCCTATAAAACAAAACTGTCTATGTAACAGTTACCTGTGATCTGCGGTCTTTTCACTTTTTTAACCTAATCTTACCACATTTGGCAGAATCCCAGATTTCATACCAGTTTCTTGAAAAGGACGTTTTTGAAAAGGAATATAGTGAGAGAGAATACTTCTCACTTATGTGCATACATATTATGGTTGGGTCATATTAATGGTTTCCAGCTTTTTCAGTGAGCTCTACTATAAACATAAAAGCTCCTTGGCATGCTTCTTAGAAAGGAGAGCTATTTCCTTCCACACATCTCAGGAACAAACATGTAATGCAATATGAATACAGAACAGGTTGACCATCCTTATTTTTTCCCTCACTCCTAAGTCTATCTACCTTGGATATTACATTTCTGTTAGCGGGTAGACCGAGGGATACCCCAGAACCCCCAAACTTACACATGCTAAAGGGGTCCTGCCATCCATGCACACAAAGATAATGCAGACTCTTAGTGTTAAAGAGCTTAATTTTAGAATTATTGTGCATAGTGAGAGAAGAGTAAAAAGAATAATAGTTTCCCCCAAAGAAACACCCAAAGTTACCCATCCCCTCATGGGTAAGTGCCCAGCCAAACAGGGAACCTTCTGGTAGGGACGCACAGGAAAGGGGCCAAAGGGGCCAGGCAAGTCTGGGATGAAAGAGCAAAGTCAAAATACAAATCAAGATGAAGGCTGCCATTATCAACCTTCCCACAGGTCTCTCACCCACATGTCTCTTCCAATTGTCTCTACATGTTGCTGCTCCACTTGTCTCCTCCGAGTCCCCCCAGGTTTCTGGTGCAAATCTAAAGTCAAGGAGCAAGCAGTTCCTTCTTCTCCATGTGTCTCATCTCCCTTCCCCACGTCTTTCCTGCCCCCACCTACGTTCCTTGTTATATAGCTTCACCAGCCCCTAGTTCTACCACTCCTTATGGACAAGCCCCTTTTATGGAGATGCCTCTGTTATATTTCTACCTTAAGGATCTGTTGGATCTCTATTTCCAGTCTTATCCTTTTTTCAGTCCTCAACACTGGTGTGACTGTAGACATCCTAAAACGTGTTTAAAATACTTTAGAAGTTTCCCATCACCTGCAACAGTACATCCAAATCCTTTAGCATGACTTAACTAAATACTGTGTATATCTTATGGTCCTCACCTCCAGAGATTCTCCAGTATCTACCTTGCATTTCAGTTGCACCAGATTACTAGCACTTCCCCTAAATTCTACTTCTTTATATTAGACCTAAGAAAACATTTAATGAAAGTATTTTTGGTTTTAATGAAAATATTACTGAGGAGTTTGCTTCCTTTAAAACCAGAAAAGTGAAAATTTTAATAAACACTGATTTGGGTGTAAGTAAAATATCTCATCTTAATGTTGTGAGTTTCAATATATCTTTTACAATTTTTCAACTACTTTAAGGTTCTAGGAAAAAAAACAATCATTCAAGAATACATAAAAACATGTGTATGGAACCCATGCTTTTCCTTCTGCTTCAGGCTTCAACATGGCTCATTTTGGCACTGTTGTTGACCCTGCCTTTATTTAACATTTTGATATTTTGTTCAAGGATTTTTTGCATTACTTTTTATTTAAAAGATTGCATTAAAATATTTTCTCAATTACTGAATTTTTTGGAATCCATTTTCATTTTTGACATGAGGCAAGTGCCTTCCTTCCTCACCTCAGATTTATTCCAGCCCTGCTTGAAATACTTAGACATGTAAATAAATAATCTCTTTGAGATTACTAGGGATCTGGAAGTATTGTAATTGAAATATAGGATTTTTATTCCTGGAAGTGATTTCCATCACACCTCCACTTTTTAGTTGAGTTCAGGGTTCTGAACTAGGGAGTAATTTCATTTTCTTTTAAAAATATATTCATTTTTTGAATAGGTCATACATTGCAAAAGTCAAAAAGTGGGGGGGAGGGAAAAGATACATAGTAAGGAATCTCCCACCAACCCCTACCATCTAACCACCCAGTTCCTCTCCCCAGAGGCAACCAATGTTAACAATATCCTTCAAGAGATAAATGTGTACCTACATTTTAATGCCTCCTTTTTACACAAATAGTAGCATATTGTGTCTTAAATCTTACTGTTTTAATAATATGTATTAGAGCTCATTCCATTATCGCATATATAGAAGGTTCTTCATTTTTTTATGGCTGCATAATAAGTACCTCATAGTAACATCAGTTTAACCAATAACTAAATAATTGAGAGACACTACAGTTACTTCCAGCTCTTTCTACTACAGAAGGTACTGCAGTGAATAACCTTATTTATGTCAATTCACGCAGGTTGAGTTTATCTGTAGGATGAATTCCTAGAAGTCAGATTTCTGTCTGGAATGGAAGGTTTATACATTTATAATTTGGAAGATATCGATAAATTGCTGTCCGCGGAGGTAGGACCAATTTATATTCCCCTCAGTAATGTAAGAGTATCTATCTCCTCACACCCACACAGGCAGTACATTATCAAAATTTTGATTTGCCAGTCTTATAGGTGAGAGATTTCAGAGTAGGTTTCTTAACTTCTCCTAAATAGAAACATCTTTTACATGTTCAAGAGGTATTTGTATTTCCATTTTTTAAACTCTTTATATCCTTTGCCCATATTTTTATTGAATAACTGGTCTTTTATTACTGATTTGTAGGAACCTTTTCTAAAAGGAAATTCATTCTTTGTAGAAAAGTTAAAAATATTTTTCAGCTTCATGGACTTCTTGCTTCTCTCTTCTTTCTCCAGGACAATAGCCCTGCCACAGCTATCAATAATGCTCAGTTCTAAATAATAATAATAAACAAGGGCTACCATTAAAGTACCTACAGTGTGCCAAGTGCGTTACATGTGATCTCATTTATCAACCCTGTAAGGGAGGCATTGCCATCTGTTTTATAAAGACACTGAGACTTCCCTAAGGTCACACAGGTATTGGCAGAGTCAGGATTTGAACCTAGTTCTGCCTAACTCTGAAACTTAATACTCCTTCCTCTATACCATGCTATCTCTAGAATGAAATGTTCTAGTCACCCTGGTCCTGCCTTTAAGGAAAACATTACTTCCTCTCTAAATATATAAATACATTAGGAGGCAGTACTTCACACCATGAGCTCTGGAGTCAAACTGCCTGGGTTCACATTCCATTCTTATAACACTGGTCAACAAATTTTTACAAAAGTCATGTTACTGAAATAAAATCAAGTCATAGACTACTTCTTAGATTTCTTCTCTTGTCTCTTGTACAGCTGTTCAGGAGCATCTCTGGGGAGTGTCCAGCAGTAGTCAGCCAGCATTGTAGTGGACCATTTTCCCTGGTATCTTTGTTCCATTGATGCGATATCTTGATGAAACATTCGCCATGTTCATCACTAACCATACCACAGTTTTCAGGGAAGAAATCCAGATGGGAATGAAGGACGTGGATCTTTAGAGACATATTGCAGGCAAGTTTGATACTGCATCAGCATGTCTTCTACTAGTTCCTTGTAGTTTTCTGCCCTAACATTCCCAAGAAAGTTTGTAGACACTAGGCGAAAAGCATTCCATGCTTTTTTCGCATCACCCTGCAGCAAGTTGTTGAACCGATCATCTTTGAGAGCTCTTGAATCTGAGGACCAACAAAAACTCCCTCTTTAATCTTTGCTTCGCTGAGTCAAGGAAATTTTTCATGCAGGTATCAGAAAGCTGGTGAGGTCCGGTCCATGGCTTTCATGAAATTCTTCATCAAACCTAGTTTGGTGTGAAGGGGTGCTAGCAGGATTTGGTGAGCCTTGACCAGAGCTGCATGCTGGATATTCTTCTCTCCAACTGCTACATTTTGTCTGCGAGTCCATCCCTTCTGCAAATAGCACAATTCACTTGCTCGGCTATCCCACTCACATAAGAAACACATGTATTTTGTATATCCCTGCTGCAGTCCCATTAAAAGGGCAACTAGCTTCAAATCACCACAGACATGCCAGCTGTACTTGCTATACTCAATGGAGTTCTGTAGCTGCTTTAAGTTATCATATGTCTCTTTCATGTGGACAGCATGCGCTACTGGAACAGATGGAAGACGGTTTCCATTGTGCAAAAGCACAGCCTAAAGACTCAGTTTCGAAGAGTCTAGAAATAGTCTCCATTCTTGTGGGTCATGAGTGATTTCTAAGGCATTCATGAGGCCCTCAATATCAGAACAGAATACCAGAGTATTTTCCTTTCTGAAGAAAGGCTCCAACTGCTGGTGGTGCTTTCGATAGAAAGTCATTGTGACATCTTCTTCTAGAAGATTCCATTGTTGGAGTCTTGATCCTAGCAATTCTTCCTTGTTCTTGGATAAGTCCAAATCATGAACCAGGTCATTTAGTTCTTCCTGTGTTAGTCTATGTGGGGTTGATGATGCACCACAGTGAAAATCTGGGTGACTGCATGCTGATGGAACAGGAGAACAGGTCGGCTCACCCTTGTCCTCATCAGCTGAATCAAGAGAATATTCTGCTGGAGGTTCTGGAATAGGAAGTCCCTCACCATGTGGAACTGGTCTCAGTGCAGACAGTATGTTTGGGTAGGCTATTCTCGACTTCTTTTGCTTTGTTATTCTGCTGGAAAGCAGAGGAACCAAGCAGAAGTAATAGTCTTTTATGTGGTTGCTTGGCTCTCTCCACACCATGGGGACTGCAAACAGCATTGATGGTCTTTTGCCACTGAACCACTGTGAAAGCTGTGTTGTACATGTAGCACAGCATATATGCAGGGCCCAAGGCTTGTCTTGGTCACCAACCTTGCATCCGAAGTAAAGATGATAAGCCTTCTTCACTTGAGAAGATACTTTTCTTCTGGTTGGCAAATGTCACTTCCCCACAAATAAAGCAGAAATTGTCCATGCTATTAATGCACTTTCGAGGCATTACTGTTCTGTATTGTGCCTAAATGGATAAAATAATAACAGTTCTATGGAACAGTAGCTTCAACTGTCTCGCACAAAGTCTGAAATACTTTCAATGCTGGACCTTTCCGACAGGGCTTTATATAGTGCACTGCTGACGGCAGCTTACTTCAGCAGCAGTTGCCTGGCAGTAGTATTGCATTGCATCAGAAAATGATGCAATCAACTCTGGATGATGTGTGCATGATGGTATTATGCAATGCGATGCAATATTACATCATTCTAGGCTGATTTAGGATGTTGTTGCAGTCCTACTGGATAAATTTACCCGGTAAACATATAAAATGAATTATATGAAATATCTTCAAAAAGAGAACTAATAAAAAATGTTCAGGGTTATATTCATGTTTAGCACCCCAAGATACTACAGATTACGGCCTTTTGAAGTCAGTAACGATCTCAATGTTGACCAGTGTAATTTATTAGCTGTGCATCCTTGAGTAACTTCTGAGCCTCAGCTTGTCCATCTGTAAAATGGGCATGGTAGTAGTAGTTCCTTTCATAGAGTTGTAATTTTTCAAAGAGAAAATTCATGGGCAATACTTAGTACATGTGGCAAATAGCTTGCATACCCAAGATGAAAACATAGCTGTTGTTATATTGCAAATACATCTCAAAATTCTGTTGACCCTTTTGTTCAACTGAACTGCCTAAATAGCACATCTGAATCCTGGTTTACCATATTCTAACGGTCCCTTCTATGTACTTTTGTTGAGCAGAAAGTACCATAATTATATATTGTATAGGCTTTGTCCTTTTGAATGATTTTTGCAACACAAGAGTTTTAGCTACACAACACAGATCATGCTTCAGGGCTAATTGCTCAGTGTTGCTCACTCGTTAAGGTATTATACAATGCAATGGTTTAATTGTCACGTTGCTTTAGCATTTCTTATATAAGTACTAAGAATAGAAACTCAATTTTTTTATGGCAAGATATGTCTTTTTCGCCCTGTGAGATCAGTTCCACTTGCTTCTCTTCAGTGGTGCCTCGCTATGGCCAGTTACCTTCTGGTATGCAGTCTTATCTGCTCTTCTGCTGGCTCACTTTTTCTATCAGGTGTCAAGGTTGGGTGTTGCCTTTAACAGCGGTCTTAAGGAAGCTAATCACAAAACCAGTCTTGACTGAACACTCTAGTCTTATGATTTGTGAGAGGGTTCAAATAAATTATCTGAACAAGGCCTTAGATATCTTCGGTATCCATGCAGTCATTACAACTCAGTATTTCCTTTTCGGTGCTGTTATCATGACCTGCTCCGCCATTCTTTTCAAGGAATGGTAGCATATGGCCCTCAGCAACTATAGTTGTGCTACCTGTGGTTCCCTTAACATAGCTCCTGGTCTTTTCCCATCCACACCTTAAGATGTCCTTTTTGATCAGTACCTGTTGCCCGCTGACTAGAGATAAACAATACCCTTACTCTCTACTGCATGAAAATGAAGGTTACTAGGCCTTTCTCCATCAACCACTTTTGAGTCCAGAAGATGCCGACAAAAAGGAGACTCAGAGAGTACGAGGAGTCTTAAGACAAGCACTCACTATGAAGCGGTGTTTGGAATAAACTCTCCCTATCCAAGATTATTAGGGTATTAATACAGGGGAAATTTCTTTTTTAAAAAGGACCATTAACTGCTCTCCATGTAATGGAAATGGGGTTTACTGATTTGTCGCATATTTTAAGTCAAACTCACTAATGGAGAATTGTTTGTAACCATAAATAAGTATGACGTTCTTGCCTGATTTCTAGCTGCTATTCCTAACGTTAGTTCATGGAGTCATGAACCTCTGGTTCCTGTTGTGTGTGCTCTGTAAAGCCTTAGAGGCCCTCAGACAGTGCATTACGCACAACAGGTGGGTGCAAATGGGTCAGCAGGCCTACGGACACCCCTCCTCCAGAGCAGCTGGTTTTTTGTTGTTGTTGCTTGTTTTGTTTTTTATATATTGGCTTCTGAGTAAGATTTCATTTCAGGAAAAGGAGAGTCTGTTTAGCCAATCCTTTTGTTCCACAATTGAGTCTGAGTTTTCTACTCTGAAAATTTTAAATGAAGACTTTGAATATCATTAAAGCTACTTTTATTTTTACTTTAATTGGAGTAACATGGCATTATAACATTATGTAAGTGTCACATATGCATCACTGAAAGTCAACATGGGGGTGGGGAAAAGGGCAGAAGAGGGCCAGTGGACCGTGGTGGAAGACTATTGGTGCTTTGGGGGTGGGGTGGGAAAATGCATTTGAGGGGTGTGAAGCTACAACACTAAAACACATACAGTGTTGTAAACCAATATACCTCAAAAAATTGCTTAAGAGAAAGAAAATCAACATGTACAAGTTACAGTGTTGCATTCACCGCTAAAAGTTCAATTCTATACTTCAGCATACCATACATACCATTGTCCTCTTTGTCCCAGCTTCCCTCTTCCCTTTGATAACCACTAATTGGTCTTGTAGACCAAGTCTATTTTTTTAAAGATTTATTTATTTATGCATACAAGAGCTGGGGTGTAGGCCAGAGGTGTGTGGGGTGGTAAGAGGGTTCACCAGAGACAGAGTGGAGAGCAAAACAGGCAGACTGACCGAAATACGCTGCTGAGAGGAGCAGTGGGCAAGGCAGGAGAGGTCTGCTGCGCCATGTGGGAATCTCCCAGGCCAGGCATTGAACTCACACCGCAGCTGCCCACAGCTCCACAGCGCTGCACTTAACCCATTGCGCCACCAGGGAGGTCCCTAAGTCTATTTTTGTTTCATTTGGTTCATCTGTTTTCTCTATCTACTATATATGAGTGAAATCATACAGGATATTATGCATAATGAAATAAACCAGAGAAAAGAGAAAGACATGGTACCACCTACCTTTCCCTTGAGGTTATGAAAACAAGTTTCTGAGATCGAAAAACAAACAAAAACCCAAGTTGTTGCTCTGACATTTAACCTTGAGGGTGGAGGTAAATGTTCTACCTTCCTTCCTGTTGTCTTATGCCAAACACACATTCTGGGCTCAAGTATCTTCTGTGAATCTGACAGCCCCTCTTTGTAATGATGTGTATTGGCTGAGCAAGCAATACTGTAAAACAGAGAAACAGAAGTTCATGTCTACACATAATGACTTATTTTACTAACTGAAGGGATGAGCAATATAGGAATAAAACAGTAAGACGAAGGAAGAATAAGGAACAAGGAAAAACAAAGGATCCTTTTTTATGACTTGAGGGGTTACGTGAACACAATTTTGTGGGGCAAAAAAAATCAACAGGAGCATATACACACAGCTGTTGCTGCTGTGATTACTATTGCTTCTTTACCATGTATGTTCTCCAGACAGCATCCAGTCTCTCCTAACACTCATTACAGCATGTCACTTGTCTGCTAAAAACCCTGAAGTGGTTCTCCACATTGCTTGGTAAAAGCCGAGTCCTTACAATGCCTGCAACACCCTAGCTGCCCAATGTACACTCTAGGACGCTCCCCAACCACCCCCCATGCAAATCTCCAGCCTTATTTCTTACCATTCTCATTTATTTTACTCCAGCCATGTTGACCTGCTGACTGTCCCACATGGCATCGCAGCACGTACCTCCCACCTTAGGGCCTTTGGACTTGCCGTTACCTCCACCTGAAATGTTTTCCCAGACACCTACATGTCTTGGTCACGTAATTCAGATGAAAGGTAGCTGAAATGCCACCTTTCCAAAGAGGCCTTCTCTAGCCATATTAGCTCAAATAGCAGCCACAAACCTTCCCTAATCCCCCTACTCTGCTTTTTCTCCAAGGCCTTCATTATAGCAACTGACATACTGCTGTGTGTTTGTTGCCTTTCTCTGCTCACTGTGACATAAACTCCACACAGGCAGGGACTATTCCTGAGCACCGCTGAGTCCCTGGCACCAAACGCAGTGTCTGGCACAGGGTCAGCACTTAATTGTTTATTGAACTGTGTTTTCATCGGGATATTAAAACATTTTCTTCGAGTGCTTATAAGGGGAAAGGTTAAACTTGAGGCTTTCTATAAATGTGTTCCCCCAGCTTTCATGGATTTGCACTAGTGGCTCCCAACAAGTGCTTCTGTAGGTCAATACTCTTGTCTATCAGGACCCATAATAAGGGAGGAACTCAGTCAACAATCTCTCTTACTAGACTCAGGTAATTGACTATCAGCACTGAATTCCTTCCCTCCCCGTCTTATTTTAAGGTTCTTTTCTCACAAAAAGATCAGGGATCCCTGCAATACTGTGCTGTAACTTGCAGAGCAGGTGCCGAGACTGACATCATTCAGCCTGGGAACCAGCCCACACCCAGTCTCTCCAGGTCGTAGGCGATAACCAGAATAGAAAGCCTTCTCAATCACAGACTTGAATCGTGTAGAAGCTTTTATTTCAGTGATCAAAAGAATGCAGTAAATGGAATCTATACTGATTAACACTAGCCATGCACCTCTACCTGACACTGCCATTAGTTTCTGACCGGCCTAAATCTTTACAACTGATTTAGGCACATCTTTGAATTTTCTGGACCTGATATACATGGTTATAAGTTAACTTCTTCCAGGGG